>JWHW01018234.1:161673-172719 GCA_000931545.1 Papilio glaucus | reverse complement strand
TGGATGTCACATGTCTTAGAATATATTGGTTCTAAGACATGCCAGTTTCCTCACGATGTTCACCTTCACCGTTTTTGGAGCAGTGGTGATGAAATAAATTACACATTACACACATGTCTGGGTTCGAACTCGCGACCTACATAAGTCGGGTTCCACTGGGTCACTGCTCATTATTATTATATATTAACTTTTGTCATTTAAATAAGATGGGTTGTGAAAGTGAGTCATCAGAAGTTATAGTACAGTGTTTAAACAGTACAAACATACAGCGGGAGGAACTTTGGTCTTTTTAACTATTGTAAATAACTTGTATATGTAATGTATTATTATAACTATAGTTTAAATTTATATATGTTAATTTTTTTTTAAATTACATACATATATAAAGTAAAACACAGATATTCTAAGATTTTAGAGTCGCCACTTTTGGTGACTTATATTGCTTCAATTATGGCGCGCGTATCTGAAGGTATAATGTCTTTCACAAAAATTGAACAACTGTTAGGCAATTCTCTTACCTTCCAACCACGAAGTGTGTACACTCTTCGTCAGTTCGTTCAGAGACATCCAGACTCCAGCTATGGGCACTATTGAGGGCCATAGTTTGATGTACATTGAGAATTCGTGTTTTAATAATGTACTGGAAGAAAAACAGTACAAGTTGAAAAAAGATATCTTAACAAATTTACCACCTATCGGGTTATTTAAGACCTCCACTAACACACACTTGCTTATAATGAAAATTATAAAAGCGAGTGAATGTTGTTAGTGCCACTATGTCAATCGATAATTTTAACAGTGGTAGAGCCCACATCTGTTACATGATTAGACGGGCTTGACTGGTGAAATACCACAACAGAAGATAAGCTCAAACTAGAATTATACCTGTCTGATGAGTGAGGTGCCGGAGGCCTAATGCTCATACTTTCTGGAATGGATGGAAAGGGGGAGAAGTTTTGCCGGGGAGTGGATAAAACGAAAAAGAAAATATACTTTTTTCTGTTTATTACTACACAACTCGTTAGCTTGTTGCAAATGCCTATGGGTAGAGGTCAATTAATAGTCAGATAAACCAATTTCTCGTTTGTCACTTTCTACTAGATACAGAATCTTTGATTTTAATTCAATTTAAAAATATTTTATTATAATAATTATAAACAACTTACCTAAATTTCAAAGTTGAAAAGAATTGCTTCAAATTGACGTATTCGTTGGTCTCAGATAAATTTTTACAAGCTGTTAGAACCGTCATGAGCTGCAATGATTCATGATTTCCATCATCATCACTCCTCTTCAGCGCTTTAGCTTTAATATCCATCACCAAGCTCATATATTTATCAAGTAGCAGACCTTCCGGACCAGAGAACACTAGGCTTAAGTATGCACCTTTAATTGCATCATCGAATAACATGCAGTCCAATTCACTTATACTTTTGTTGTAGAAAGCTCTTGCTATATTTTTAAATTCAGCATCATTCTTTACATATAGCATCTCCATGTTAAGATATATGTTGAACATTTTGATTGAATAATCATAGAACTTTGCCTTGTTCAACACAATCGCTGTGTTATGAACGTCCGCTTGTAATTTCCTTAAGCATTTCTCGTGATTCGAACAATTCAATTTGTTAAGCTCGTTTAAAATTGTATATTGTTTTTCGACTATGTGGAAATAGTCTTGGAATATTGTTGATATATCCATTTTCCGATCGATTGATATTGTTATCATACTTTTAGTTAGATATGTAATACGCAATGCATCGTGCAGTCCAGTTTTCGCACTGCAGTTGTCACATTTCGATATCTGTTGTGTCTTATACAGTTTTTCAATTAAAAATAATATAATTTTTAAACAATCACCCTGTATAGTTATATTGAAATAATCAATCCAATTTCTAACGTCAATATTATTAATAAAATGTTCAATAAATAGCCTTAATAATTGAGCTATGAACGGATATGTGCAATACATAACTTTCTTGTATCCCAACTTTTCTGCCGTCTCACAGGAATTGTTTAAACTTTCCAAAACAGTCTCAACATAATCGGAATTTGCTTTATATTTGAATATACAACAAAAACAATTCAAATATATCGTTTGAAAACAATGAAATATGTCAGAACAATGTCCCAATACTGACATCATTTTTCTAACAACAAAATCAATATCGGAACCCTTGAAACGAACCTTCGATTCATTGTCTATCATAACATACAAACATTCATTTAATTTTATATATAAATCCATTGATTCATTCGTTGAAATACTCTTAAACAATTTTATATTTTCTTTGGTAGAGATATTATCAAAAATATTTCTGTATACCACCATCAATTCTTCCGTCCGTATATCACTGTATAAAAAATGTAATTTTTTAACTATAAACGTTAACACATTCGCACAGAACTGTACCGGATGATATAGTACTATAATAGTTTTGATATCTTCAGTCAGTTTTGGCAGTAGATCAACGATGGATCTGCGAGTCGATTTCAACTTTTCAATGTACATGAATCTATCAGCCAATATGCTCCAATATACTTTGCAGTGGTCTTTTTGGAGGTAATCTTGAGCTACTTCAAATGGCATGTAAGACAGTTTTAGCAATAAGCCAGGTACTAATGTGGAATCCTGAAATTAATGTTTATTTTATACAAATAAAAATAGTATTTGTGGCCATTTTAATGGATGAAAGTTAGGTTAAAGGAGAAAGACTTAACAAGCTAAGCAGTCTGATAAGTCTAATTGTTCAGCGCTGTTTTTACACAGCATACAAGTAATTATAAACTGTGAAATAATTAACACACTAATTAAAACGGCTTTACTCACGCGTGGTTCGGTGTATGTACCGACTAGTTTCGAGCCCATCGGGGGCTCTTCTTCAGGGTGAGTGGGGCTGGCATAGGTTCGCGGTCGCGGCGCGCCTCGACCGCGCCTGAGTGCGAGGCGAACCACGCGTGAGTAAAGCTGTTTTAATTAGTGTGTTAAAATATGTCTCACGAAAGTTTAAATAATGTGAAATAATTCGTACGAAACTAAATTTAAGCAACTTGTTGCTTGTTCATCCTTTTCTATAAAAAAAAAAGCCTAGTAGGGATAATAAAAGTTAAATTTTGTTTTGCATATGACCTGAAAAATGTACATCTTTTACAAGCTATTGTGTATCAAACTGGGGGTTGGAATGAAACCTTCAAAGGTCACACTACGAGTCACATAGTGAGTTGCTGAATGACCTAGTTATTTTTGTACAACAGAATTACCTAGTAAAGTTGTGGAGCCCGCAATATCTGTTGCATGAATAGGTTTGCTCTGCCTTCTGCATTGAAATACCACAACCTCACAGAAGAAAGGCGTAAAGTAGGAGTCTTTTTGTTTCATCTGATGAGTAGGTTGCCAGAGGCCCAATGTCAGTCCTTTCTACAATTGGATTGGTTGAAGTAGCAGAATAGGAGAAGGAAATATTTTTCCTGTTTATCTCCACTGTCCATTAAAAGTAGGCAACCCATCTACAACTCATTTGCTTGTTGCGGATGCCTATGGGAAGCAGTTACTTATCATAAAGTGGACTACTTGCTTGTTTGCCACCTTCTTCCACAAAGAAAATACAATATCATAGAATTCATTACCTGTCTCACAAGATATCTGTGTATGTGATATACACAGGCCAGGGACTTGACCTGCTCTGACTTGTCCAGCGCCCGCATTTGTCTCAGGCAGCTGACTGTCAGTTCCAACAGCTGCGCATTGCAGATCTTCTCGCGCCATGATATCACCTTCTCAATGTTCCTAGAACCAGATATGTGCTAAATAGTTGATCAAAAATAGTTCCTATAGCCTATATAAAATCTTTCAACTTTCATCTAAAACCTCATAAACATTTCACAAAACAAGAATAGTCATTGAATGAGTGTCAAACTTGGTACATAATTTAAACTTCAGGAACAGATTTTATCACATGGATATCTTAGAACTCTTAAAGTATTGAGATCATCTTTTAAATGTTGTAGTTAGTACAGGTGGATTATAGTATTGGCACAAATAAAAAGTTGAAATATGAAAATTAACAAAACATTTATGGCATTTTCCGAGTACTGAATTTATTAAGTAATTCAAATGAAAGACTGACTGAACAAGACGTCGTGGCTACTCTACATGGCGACAGTCAGCCACCAGTGGTAGCCAGGTTTGTGTCGCTGGCTACGTCGCCATGGCGTCTTCAAGGCAAAGCTCTAATGTTTACAACAGGAACTAATGTCCCATAAAACCTGTCATTATTACACAATAAATACAATACAAACCTGCATAATATACATAAAACATTAAGCGAGAAGGATCCTCTATCATTGGCCGGCAGATCTGATAAAATAATCTTATATGCGTCGTACACTTCTTTTAAATTACACACGTCATTTTCTGTGCCGTAAGCTTTTAATTTGGCAATAAAGCTGTTGGCTTTGACGAATTTATCGCCTGCCATTATTAATTAATTTTACTGTTTGAAATCAATTTTCTTGTAACTAGATTTTTAAAGTTTTAAACTTTTTGTCCGTTAGATCACGTCACAGCAGTAATGTCTTTGTGAAGTTTTGTATTTTTGGTATTTTACGTCAAACTAGGGATGGCTGTTTCTCATGTGAGACATATTCGATTTACCAAGCCGTAGTCGGTAAGAAATATGTATGTTTTATTGACAATGACATAATTAATTATAGCGAACAATAGCGTGTTATGGTGAATATTTAATAAACACTGTCCTACGTTGGTTTAATACCAAAATGCATTACAGACAAATCACAGATCACTTCTTAAAACAATCTTAATATGGTATATTTTAGAGCCAAAATTAAGACGAAACAACGTGTCAAGATATAATGCTAAATATATTTAAAATACAGTTTTATAAGCCAGTAAAAATTTTAAATCATTTACAACGGTAAGTGCGGCACTTGATGAAACTGACATTTATAATTTTATATACTCTTTGTCTCTGTCAAAGATGTCTAATTGTCCAATATGCCGCCATTTTTAAGTTATGTCAATTGTAATTTTTACCGGCAAAAAGTATTTACAAAAACACCCGGCAAAGTTTAATAAAATCAACAAGGAATTATTAAAGAAATTATAATGAAGTATTTCAGGAACATCATCTAGGAAATTTGTATTAAAAAGGCAATACTGATACAATTGAGTAGGTAAATTAAATCTGATGCTATCGTTTTGTGCTTGTATAATTATAGTTTATTCTTTTTGTGGAGCATAGTTTGAGCTATATATGTTTATATCGAAATTTTATATACATTAATCTATGTGTATAAAAGGCGATGTGTGTTTCCTATAGACGGAAATAACTCGACTGATTTCGATGAAACTTTCACGAAATGTTGAGATTGGCCAACCGGTTGTTTTTGTGAAGTTTGGTAGCGATGGAATCATATCAATTATTAACTTTACCCGGGCAGGGCCGGGGCGGGTCACTAGTATTGATAAAAATACAACAACAATATAAAAAAGTGCAACCGAGCATAATAGGAACTTTTATAAAGCTTCACCATGTATTGGTAGAAAATTTGTACTGATATTGTTTGTCAATACACAAATGTTGATTTATCTTAGTGGTCTAGTCAATGATAAGTTATATCTATATATATAGATAGATAAGTCCCAAACCTTGGTTGCTGTGTACACTCATTTTTGAAAAACAAAATTGTCAATTTTGTAGATTACTTAAAGTATTATTTCTTTTCAGAAATCTAGAAGACATCAACATGGAGTATTTAAAATATCACACACTCCTCGGTATACTCTTCATGAGTTACTATACAGCATCAAAGTTGATATTTGATAAGGTTTACACAACCATTCCGGAAGTAGTCGATGAGCTGTATCATTTGCCACAAGGGATGTTGTTTTGTAAAGGAAATTTTTCCTACTGGGATCCCAAGATCACAACCCTACCGGGACTGTACCTTGCCTCAACTGTTGTGTTCCCTTGTAACACATACAACTTAAGATACATTAATTTGATTGCCTCCTGTGTTAATTTAATTCTTTTCTCATCTTTGCTACAGTATATATATGGTAAATATTTAGGTAGTCCATTAAAGATAGTGTTGCAAGCGATAAATTTGTCAATATTACCACCTTTGTATTTTTTTTCACATGTTTACTACACTGATACATTGTCTATGACATTCCTACTTGCGTATACTCGTTTATGCATCGGAAATTGTAACAAGGTTTTGATTTTTTTCTTTGGTTTGTGTTGTATTGCTATGAGACAGACTAATGTAGCTTGGATTTTTATGATATTCCTTCATAGAAATATTGATGTATTTATAAGAAGTTCCCGTGTTTATGGTAATCAATTTTTAAATATGTTAAAGCTCCAGAAAAGATCTTTATTAGCTCAAGAAATTGATAAAACAAAGTTGAAACGTTACTATGATTTGAATGATTTATTCGTAGCGATAAAATACCATTCATATACTTATATGGCAACATTCTTCAAGATTATCACATGGTCGGATTTTACATTTGTAGCAACTCAGTTCATTTTGCTGTCAACTTTTGTATGTTTTGTCGTAATCAATGATGGTATTGTAGTTGGTGACAAAACTGCTCATCAAGCATCCATTCATATACCACAAATTCTATATTTCTTACTATTTTATGGTGTTTTTGGCTTACCATATGTTTTGGCTAAATTAAAATCGACATTAAAGATGATATTCTCTAAGAAACGTTTAGTATTACTCTTCGGTGTAGCGTTTGCTTTAGTAGTCCATTATAATACAGTCATACATCCATATTTGCTGGCGGATAATAGGCATTATACATTTTACATCTGGAATCGCTGGTTCGGGAAATATAATTATGCTGTATATGCGACCATACCCTTATATATCTTCTTGCTTTTCAACTTATATGATAATTTAAAGGATCAAAATTGTATTTCATTTCTTATTCCTTATTCTCTAAGCACCTTTGCTGTGCTAGCTCTGCAGAAGATGATAGAAGTTAGGTACTTTCTTGTTCCATACATAATCTTGAGGTTAAGGTTTGTCAGTCCGTCATACAAGATAGTTTTGGCCGAATTCTTCTGGTATATGATTTTGAATGTTGCAACATTTTACATATTTTTCACTAAAGAGTTTTATTGGAAAGATTTTGATTATCCCCAAAGAATTATTTGGTAATATTTGTCATTAATTATTTTTGTATTATAAATGTATTTTGAAATAAATATTAAATTACTTGGATTTGGAGGAAACAAACAACACGAAGGCTAGTAAAAAAAATACGTTGCGGGTTTTTCTTCTTTGTCACTTATCTTTAATTTTACTTTACAAGTCATAATTAATTAAAATATCGTACAATAATTTAAAATTAACATTTATTTCACTTGCTGGTTAAAAATTAAATCGATTTTAAATATATTTAATGTTAGGGGATGTTTGTGATTAAGTTAAAGTGTATTTTTTTCAATTATGATAGATTTTTGCATTTAGTTTCTATTAAATAAATACAGTGTGTTCTCTTTATAACGTAACTCAAGGGATCGAACATTCTTATCGTTATAGAGTTTAGTACAAATTCAGAAAAATTATGGTAAGGTAAATAAACAAAAAATATCTTGTGTTGTTGAAGTGAAACTTTTTTATTGACTTGTAAGAAAAATTTTCAGACGCCATTTTGAAAAAAAAAAAGTTATATTTTCTGTCATGGCGCGGTTTATTTTTCTCCTTGGAATTTTAAACTCTGATATATTTGATACGATAGGAAATAATGTAATCTAAGAGTACTGACACCTGTCCAAAGAAATTACAGATGGAAGGCTTTGCAGAGGAGTCTTTAACCCATGTAGCGCCCGTGTGCACTCATTACCCTTGCGCCCACGTGTAACGCAGCCTGCACCATAGGCAAAGACGTTTCTAGGCGGTTGTTTAAGACCTCAGGAATTTTGGAACTTGAAATCTAGTTAAAGCCTTCTGTATAGAAAATGACTATTACGCTATAAACAGTGCAACAATATAATGGTGATAAAGTAATTCATGTGAAACGTGCTCATTTCTACGTTATAAAGAGGTTACACTATATGTAATATCGTGCCCATTTTCAGTGAGACTGCGTTTAATATGATTATGTTAATAAATAATTTGATTCATATCTTTTTTATTTACTGCAAAAGTGAGTGCTGAGTCGGCAGAGAACTTCATACGATACGTACGTAGAGCCCGCAACATCTTGCACGGCCAGCTCGACCGGTGAAATACCACGACTTCACAGAAGACAGACATGAAGTAGACATATGCTTCTGCGTTTCGTCTGATGAGTGAGGTTCCGGAGCTCTGATTTCAGTCGTGTTAAGGAAACATTCTTTTTCCTGTCTAACCCCTCCTTTGTCCATTATAGGGAGGCAATGCATCTGCAACTCATTTGCTTGTTGCGGATGTCAATAAGGAACCGATCGCTTAACATCAGACCAGTTTGCTACCTATTCCCACAAAAAACCCTTTCTTTTTATGCTGTGTGCTATTGAAAGTAAGGTTTTCTTGGGATAAGTATGTTTGTGGGTTCTCGAGTCCTTCGTTTTGGTTTTTCGAGGCATTTTGGATTCTTAATGTTTACCTCTCCGTCATCGTGAAATTGTTAGGTTAGTTATCCGCCGCCCAATAGAGCCTGTTTTCCTGAGGAATACTAACTATACCTTGTTTCATAGCAAGATATGATTGTTGTAAATAAACGTCATTTACCATCCACTTTCTCACCCGGGATAAGCCAATGTGGGTAAAAAGTTTCAAATAAAACAAGAATTGACATCCAATAAAATATTTTCTTTATTAGAACGATAAAAATGAACAAAAGAAACATTAAACGTCATCACTACAGAGTTCTGTTTATAAAAGTACATGTTATTTTTGTTATCCGGTAATTAACTGGAATGTATATTATTAAATATAAAATTATTAAAAATCTCACATTAATTTTATACCAAGCAATTACAATAGCATCATTTCTTCGTTAAAAACGAGACTAGAGTAAATCTCAATCAACTGCAAACATCTTGAACAATGTAATAGGCAAGTAAACTTATGTACCCTGACTGCAAAAAATGAACTAAACGCGCAAATAAAAACAGGCCACGCCTTCGGTCTTCAAGACGCCTAAAAATCGACTATCGAGCGAGCGAAATGAATATTTGCCTATAACTGTACTTATTCAAACTTTACTTGGTTACTCTTATGTATTTATGAGTCTAAACACCTAAACAATAAGATTAAAATGTGACTTTATTTTTGTTCACAATTACGAAAATATTATTTCATATAAAACTTCGTTTTATTTCAAGTAAATAAATCTGGTATTGCCATTTAATGGTTTAATATAAATTACAAAAGTTACATGTTATAATATTAACATTAATATAAAAAAAAATCATTTCCTTCCTTGAATTTAACATACGTATGTAATGTCACAATATGTTCATTATCACAGCTAACAAAAAAAAGCTATTCGCCAATACGTGCCAATGTTCTAAACACTTTATTCATAAAAATTACGAATATATTTCTCATTATAATCGATTGTTTTCGATTAGTCGAGTCACATCCCTACGTCGTTCTGACAGCTGTCAAAATGAGTATTTTAGCTAAGGATTCTAGTGACATTTCTTTAAAAAAATAGTTATGATATACTATCCGCTAAGTCAAAGACGTGAAGAAAAATAATTTAATAAATTTTTAAATTCGTCGTTATACGACCAGTAGTAAAATATTATAAACGACAACCGATATTTTGTTGGGAACATATTTTATCTAATATTCTTTAAGGAAAATATCGGTCTAAAACAAAATAAAACTTAACAAACAGCTATAACTTTATTTAAAAACAAACATAGGTCATGACAACAGACCTAGTGCCGTAGGGGAGGACTGGTGCCTATAGGTATTAACGGGTTCTTGGAGTGAAAGTATCATTTAACGATTTTTTCCTAAACTAAAAGGAAACTTATTAGTTGTAACTCGATTTAGTTATTATACTTTGTTTCATAGCAAGATATGATTGTTGTAAACAAACGTCATTTACAATGCATAGCGGTTTTTATACGTTCATCGGAAATGTAATTTTGTGTAAAGCGTGAGATAAAGTGGAGTGGAATTGTGTAATATGGATTGTTTTGAGAAAAAGTTGTTCTCCGCAAATATTTTTGAATTTTAACCTAAAAACCTTTGTTTATAAAAATCACATCTTGCTGTGAAACAAGGGTATATGTAGAAATCGATCTACTATGAATTTAAGTAACAGACAGAAGATAAGTTTTTCTTTATATATGTCACCGACATATTCTGAAAGTCGTTAGTTTAAAACTAAATTAGGCATTTTACGATCTGTCGGCAAATTGTGAACTGAAAGAATCATTGTCAATTTTAAATATCGTATCAATTTAATGCAAGCCAGCGTCTAATAGGTTTGCCAGTTCGCTTCATGCTTTTTAGACGTGAATTATTGATAAGCCAAAATTCAGGCTCTGGTCTTATAACAAATTACGCTTTTGTACTCTAAAAATGTATAAGTAATTCAACATATCATATCTTTTTATTATAAATGGTAACAAAATATCACATTTTTTTCTTTTTTTAAGTATCAATTATGCTTTTAACTATAACTTATAATAAAATAATTTGCATTCAATTGACATCTGCTAAGTAGATGTGATAAAGGACATTTAAAATTATTATAAGTAAAAAAATTAAGATCTGGTAATTCAATTCCCAAATAGATGGCGTTATCCTTAAATTTAAAATAATTTTTTATATATTTAGTCCTAGCGAGGAACTTTACGTAAATAAAAAAATATTTTTAATATATTTGTGGGAAATAATTAAGTACTTTCATATTACATATTGAAACTCGGAATACATACAAAACGTGAGGTGTATACAAAAAAAGAGTTTATGGGCACGGTTTTAAACTCCAAGAAACTATGTCGGGGGGTTGGTTTTCAACCGTGCGGCTTTCTGGAGGGAGGCCTGTAGGTCATCCCC
>JWHW01018234.1:140436-160851 GCA_000931545.1 Papilio glaucus | reverse complement strand
TTTGACAATAATACACAAGACACTTACAGCTGCTGTGCCCGCTTGGGAAAGACTTCCTCCCCTCCATTATGTCTGCAGGGTCCCCTGTGCACTGAAGATCCGATGTCTCCACTCCATCCGGGAAGCAACGGTAGAAGAAATCAGGTCGAGGTCGACCTGGAATCATCGACCATGAAGTATTTAAAAAAAAAAACTTTTGACATAAACTGTTGCCATGGGGCTTAGCACGCGTTCGTTTCTTGTCTTCATAGCTAGAGATTTTTGTAAATTGATTTCGCGTATAACAACTTGCAATTACAGGTAAGTGTCAAAAGGTCGTCATTGGTTACCATGGTAACGTCGTATCGTGAGACAAAATGTCAATAATTCGTTGTTGTATCATACATTACCATGGAAACGTGGAACTATATTTTCCTTTGCCTTGGGAAGTTTTTTTTTTTCGGAATAAAAGGTACCCTGTGTCATTTTCGGCATCCCTTATGTGTGTCCAAAATGTCATGATGATGAGTTGAAACAAACTCACATTTAAATTAATAATATTAGGATAATTATTGCACGTAAAGTCAAGGGACTCAGCTAGTGTATAAATAAAACTCACCAACTATAAGTTTCATAGTGTCCGTCAGTACTCCATTGATGCCCAGCGCAAGAGACCAGGCCAGAAGAATCTGTAAACACATTTTCTCTGTTTATTATTTTCAGATATTTCAATCTACCAATTAAATTCAGTGCTCGATGAGTTAGTAATAGAAAAAAGATTTTCCAATAAAAACTTTTTGGTATATCTTTTGACCATCCCTTTTAAGTGATAAATCTATCATTTGTAGAGAAATTAGAAAGTTGAGTCAGACATAAATCTGATCACCCCGTTTCGGTCATTATAATTTATCTTATTGTCATAATAAACACACAATGTCGACTGAAAACAGTTGTTACAAGTGTATAGTTGTTAAACATATAAATAAATATTTGTATATATTCATACTTGTCAGTTAAATATGACAGAATCAAACAAATTGTAAGTATATCTGTTTTGTATATTTGTCATATATAATCTGTCAATCAAATATGTTTATACAGGTTGATTCAAACTTTCCTGTTAATTTGTTTGTATTTAAATGTGAAATATTGTATGTTCTATTTATTGGACTTGGGTTTTTTGGACTTTAGATATATTTCAATACCCAATAATGTGGCAGTTTTAGACATTAGATATCCATCTATATCCAATAATGTGGTAGTTTTAGACATTAGATATCCATCTATATCCAATAATGTGGTAGTTTTAGACATTAGATATCCATCTATATCCAATAATGTAGTAGTTTTAGACATTAGATATCCATCAATATCCAATAATGTGGTAATTTTAGACATTAGATATCCATCAATACAAACTAACAGTTAATTTCATAATATTAACTTGAATAAACTTACTTCGAAAGCATCATTACAATCATTGCAAGCCCCCCAGGCAAGCAAAGATAGGAGACAGGGCACAGAGAGAACTATAGCCCACAGAGCTCCCCCGGGAACATAGGATTCCCGCCTTGGGTATTTACAGTCTGTCTCCAACTCAGATGGAAGGATGACTCTGACAAATGGTGGCATAGTTTCCATGTAACTGAAAGAACAAAGAAATCTAATAAAAATAAGGGTACTCCATCATGAGCTGCATGGATACACATCCTTGTTAAAGCCAGCCTACGTATAAGGCAAGAAGTGACAAGGCAAATTGTTGCAAATGGGAGTGTTAGTAGACATCTTTCACCTCTTCCCATAAAAGATATATCACCTTACATTGGCAGATCCAGGAAGGACTAAGATTCTTTCATGACAAATTCTAAAGTGAACTCGATAATTCTAATTGTAATTTTTCTGTTCCTTATGCGTGCGGACTATGTTCAAAGTAACAAGCAAGAAACTATCTTTACTAGAAAAATGTGAGTGTCGGTTTTGCATAGCTCAAACAGTAAAGAAAGTTATACAATAAGCAACTTGAACGTCCCCCTCCGAAAATGTAAACACGCCCATAATTAACTTTTAAGCCAGTGTAGCTACCTGTTTATGTTAAGACAGTGGTAGAGCCTGCAATAACATTCGTAGTATGAATGGGCCCATATGACCAGTGGAATAACACAACCCACAGAAGACTGGCATGAAATAAAAATATTCTGCGTCTCCTCTGATGAGTGTTGTGCCAGAGGCATAACCCTCTTCCCCTTTTTCTAATAAAATAAGGATGCGAATGGTATAAGAATCGGAAATATTCTTTTCCTGTTTATCCCCTCTTCTGTCCATTAAAGGAAGACAACACATCTGGAACATATTGTTGCAGATGCAACAGACAGCATGGAGGTGCTATAGGCATTGAATAGTAATACTATAACTTCAGATTAATCTAGGAATACAATCTACGACTGAACAAGGTAGGAGCTAAGAGAAACATCATACTTTGATTGATTAAAAGTCACAGTGGATCAAGAGGTTAAGGAAACAGTGTTCAACGTCAAATTGCGGGTTTAAATATCTTGGCTCACCAAGATTTCTCCCAGAGACAGGCAGCAGTTTCTTTTAAGATCTAGGCTAGTTAGAATGATTCTTATCCCGCCAATACGCGTTAGCTGTGGCGTTGCGAAAAAACTAACTATATTGCAATTTAATAGAAATTGAACTTATATTTTCAGATAAGTAAATAATATGTAATTGTGAATACAATAACTAAATTATAGCCAAGATTCGCTATGGTACTAATATTCTTGCAATAAACTTTATCTACAAGGTAATTATAATTTTTATTTGAGATTAAATTCAAGCCTGTCGAAACTCAATATTTAGTGGCCTGTGGTGAATTAAAATAAAATTTAATAAAATACCAAATATAAATAGTTTATTTGCTTAAAACTTTTTTTAACATAAAAATACATTAACAATATCGAACTTACGATAAACCATTTTTACATTAAAGTTAATGATATAAATCAGTAAAAAATGACATAAGTCAATTTAAAACTACTACGATTATGTATATTATAAATTAAAATAAATTCATATTTCATAAATACACGTAAAAAAATATAAACATAAAGCATATGGTACGAATCTTACCAGAATAAAGACAGTAGACTGATTCGAATAACTATCTCTACTAATAGATTGAAACTTGCAGAGCGGATAAGAGGCATTTTTAGTATTGATAGAATTAAGAAAACTATAACATTTTATTTGATTTACGAATAGATTTGAAACATAGTGGGAGAGAAGTGAGCTTGTGTTCTGAAATATCATCAAATATATACAAGAACAAGAATGAACAAGAACGTTATCAATGTGACAGGTGTCACTAAATGACACATTTGATTGATATGTAGCAAAGTTTCTGAACGTGTACTTTACGTTTCGTTACTGTATTTACTTTTTAGGTTTTACTTATAGGGAAAACAATTATAGAAAACTTTTAAAAATTATTATATGGAAAAAAGAACAATTAAGAATATTTTTAACACATAATAAATTAAGAAATTGAAGAACGAAAATAAACTGTATGCATCATACAGCGCATCCCATGGCTATGCCACGGAAATAAAGTTATTTGAAAAAAAAGCTACATTAAATGTAGTTTTGATAAGAAATTTTACTGAAATTGATTTCATTTTGATTTTAAAAATAGTTTGAACTCCCTATGTATGCGTAGATGTATGAATTTAGAAGAAGCGAGAGAGGTGTGCCAGAATCGTGGGTTACGGGCGTGAGCGCATATTTATTTATAGTTTGAACTGTCATATATCAGTTGAATGAATTTATTGAAAATAAATTTTGAAATTTCATGATCCTCATCTTCTATTATCAAACGATTTTCAACATTTCAACGTCAAAAATTTTGTTTACACACTTAACGACCTAGACTTGCCAATCAGCATATTATTTAAAAACCTTTGAATGCAGTTTCTTACGCTACCATTGCCTGTCCAGTTTTGTATTCTTTTTCTTTTCCTATGGGCAGCGGTCACTTAACATCAGGTACTCGTTTGCTACCTTCTACCATAAAAAAATGTACTAGACTTACGGACTTAAAGACAGACCAGACCAGTAATTATTCCGAGTGGAGGCAAAAGCATTGGATACTGTCGTGGATGGCAACTGTAGTTGAATCTATCTAAAATTTATTGATTCATTCATTTTTTCATCTCTACTTATAAAATAATTATTCAAAATCATATATAAGGCCAGTAAACAGAATGTTCAATAAATAAAATATTATTATCGAAAACTTTATTTATTTGTACAACTGGCCAATTTCATACGCAGCAATTTACATTGCTGCAACATTTAAAAAAAAATCCTGTCATTTAGATATTTCGCGCCTTTTCTTGTGAAATATACGTATTTATAAAATAAGTAAATGCCAAATTGCAGTATTACAATTTGCAGTGAAAAAAACAACAAAAATTATCTTAAGTACTATTGTTAAATAAACTAAAATCTACTCCCTTCATTGTAAATGTGAAGAGCTGTTCTTATAAAAATAAGATTGACGTTATTCATTTATAAAGTAATATATTTAATATTTTAAGTGAAGATTGATTTGAAGCTTTCATAATCCTTGCTACTGTAAATAAAATAGTTTGAATATTTTGTTTATACAATTATATAAAAACAAGTGTCTGATTTTACGCACATCTATGCGACATATAAACTGTCACGTATTGGCGAATATCGGGCCCCTATTTTAAGGGACCGACTAAGATTTTCGGTGACACTTAAGTAGTGGTGAAAGCACTTAAATTCCTTTATTGTATAACCCTTAAAGTTAGGCATCGATGAAAATTCTTGTACACAATAATAAATATGTAGTTATTTCTTTGTATTCTATTAGTATTTGTGAAACTATTAACCTATATATAATTTAAAAGTATTTTAAATACAAATAAACTGCAAATGTAATATTCTATAAAATACTTTAGTATCTTTATGATTAACATAGAGTGAATAAACTTATGGTAATTAGTCATTATCGAGAATGTAAAAAAAATAAGAACAAAAAGGTTTAGGGCCTATTTCACAAAGTCCGAGTAAAGTGCTAAATAATTAATTGCCATAAAAACTTCCCGTTAAAATAGTTCGCGTTTCACAAACGAAGTTTATATGTTAATTGTTTAATCCACGAGGACTTAACACCCCGATTAGATGGGTACTCTTAGCTCCGGTGTACCCTGGACAACGGAGTCAGGGAAAGGAGTGTTATTTTTGTCAAACCTTATCCTGGCTACGGTTGAGAAGACAACTCGATTCCGCTGGTGACTGTGGGTGTAACCGGCGGAGTATCACACCCACCTGCGCTAGGACCTGCGCAGTTGAGCGCCGTAAGCAGGGATGAAGGAGTCCTGGGGGGTTGAGCCGAGCGTCATAGGGTTTATAGATGGCGTTAGGTAACACGCCTCCTTTGGTCCAGATTTCAGGCGAAACGGTAGCCCTGGCTTCTAGCCACGGGCAGGCAAATGGTCACGCGTCCCGTAAAGGCCACAGGCGAGGAGGGTGGGGTCCGCAGGGTGTTACGGAACATTCTGTGGCGGTAAAAGCCATGCTGAGGGGGTAAGTGACGGTTGTGCTGATGGTCTGCAAACCCGAAAGAGCCCGAGAGATGTCGCGCTGTGAGCCATCCTTGCCCCCCTATACTCGCCCAGTAATCCTAACGCCCGAATTTTTATGAGTAGGGCCCCCAAAGGTGCGGGCTCCATGGAGGGCGGGAAGCTGGGATGTTGAAACTTTTTGTATAATAATAATATGCATCATGATAGACTTAACCCAACACACACCAATACAACGGCGACTGGTACATCCCACGCCATAAACAACATTGCGGCTGCTGGACAACCAGCGGTCCCAAGCACAAGCTCTGCAAAGAGTGGTGAAGTCGTGACAGCGGAAACGAAGGTCAACGCGTCACCCTCACCACTAAAGAGGACAGGCGATGAGCGTTCAGTTGCGTGGCAGGTGGTCAGAAGGAAGGCCAAGGGCAAGGCGCCGAAACCGGCAACCAGCCAAGCCCAAGGCACCGGTAAGCCATCTGCACGCACCAAAAAGTGGAAGCGCCCGATAAAGAAGCAGTGAATGGAAGCTGAGGCACGCGCAAAATCACGTGCAGATGGTGATTTGCGGAATGCAAAGTCGCCAAGCCCCGAACTGGCGTCTCCCCAAGCTACCTCGAAAACAGCAGTTGGCACTGGTCCCAGACCTTCCAAGGCTTTTAAGGCTGCCGGCAAGGGCCCCGACGGCAAAGGACAAGGCGGTAGCGCAAACCGGACAAAAAACCCGGGCCTCTAAGCGCGCGCTAAACACCTCCACCTCACCAAGAGGTGATTACAAGAAGGTCAGGCTGAATAAACCGGCAAGACCCGCTTCGGGCAGCTACAGCGATGCAGCTGCCACAGACCTTAGAGTGGCTGTCACCTGCACTCGGACAGGTCATCTGAAACAGGACGCAGCGTATGAGTTCTTAGACGACATCCACCGCAAGATCGTCAAGATCTCATGGCAGGCGGAAGAACCTGGACAGGGGCTAACAGCTTTTACGGGTAAGCCCGTGTATGAGGAAGGAGCACTCCACCTATGGTGTCAAGACAGGGCCAGTGTGGATTGGTTGAAGGCGATGGCTGAAAACCCAGCCATGGGCCAAGGACATCACCTGGTGGTAAAGCACCAGATTGATCTTCCGCGCAGGATCAGTTGTGGTATTCTTATACCAAATCCAAGAGGTATATGGACGCACCCATGTGTCATTGGGCGTGTGCTCAGCTGCCAAAATCCAAAGGTAGCAGTGAAAGACTGGCTGCTCCTGGATGCTGAGGAGTAATCTGAGGGGTGGTTTATAAAGGTAACCATCCCGGACACTCAGATTCTCGCCCTCCTGGAACGTGGACGTGCTTAAACTGCGCCTTGGGCACGGTTTACGTCAAGTTCCAAGGCAAGGGTGGAAAGTTCTTCGACACACCCTCAAACCCAACATCAGAAGGGACATCAGAACCGATCATCAGAAAACCAACATCACAACATCAGAACCGATGGAACAAAAAGATCCGGAACTAACGGCCATCAGTGGGACTCCCGATTCCACTGTTGAACAAACCACTGGGAGTAATTGGGCTGGGGCGACCCCACGGAACCCACACCAGGTCCCTCAGGGCTGCAGTCCGAGCTGGCGCCGTCGGCAGAGGAGTCTCTCGATACTCTATGGAGTGTCTCCCTCTCTGACGGTGACGATCATTGATCTAACTCTCGCAACCTACTACTACTAAGTTCGAGACGGCAACGTCGCATTTTGACGTTTCGAGTTACGGAACATGTGAGAGCATAAATCATTTTTGTTATTTAATCGCTCAAAAGCATTTAAAATGAATATGTTTTGTATTATTTCGTGTAACGGATTGATATACTTTAAATTCATATTCTGCAAACTATATACTATATATTATAGAACTATATATTATTACGATACAAAAAAGTATTTTTTTATGAAATGTTTATTTGAAACGAATGGTAAGGCAAATGTCAAAGAAACATATAATCTGCCAACTATAACCACCCAATAACATCCTTAGCTGACGGATAATCCAACGTATAATTTAATTGGCACTTTATTAACCATTCAAGCTTGTATGGAGACTGAAAAGCCAACGATGTCTTTATTCGTCAGATAAGTTACGAGTAGCTTATTCAAGACTTTACTTGGACATTGTGAAACAGGCCCTTAGTAAATGCTTTTTGACTGTTAGACAAAGATAGACAGACTAGGCCTTTTTATCAAAATGTATTACCTGAAAACATATATTTTTTATAACTAAATAAACAAAATTGTAACGAAAATATAATCCGAATAAAAATCGGCAATGGAAATACCATTTATATGGGACAAATATGTATGTCACCGTAAAATTGTGAACATCACAGTTTATAACTTTACTAGTGATGTCATAAACTGATGGAAACCTACGATACACTGCAAATGGTTTGTTTAGATAAAAATATTACAGCAGTTTATGATATAGCTAGGAAGGTTATAAAATAATTATGTTTACAGTTTTACTGTAACATATTTATAATAAAAATGTGACTCTTAGTAAAAAGCGAAGGGCAAATGCTAATTCAACGCATAGTAAATTGTCTTGTGATTTAAATATGACTTAAACATTATATTAGATAATAAAAAGATTACATTAAGCTGATATCTGCTGTGTACAAAAAATTAATTGTCAATAAGCAGTTCTAATTTCATAATGGCTGATGCACATAGCATATTAATTGTTGAGTGTCTACAGATACATCCGATAACATATTAAGTAGTGCACTATTCAACTTCACATGCACTTCAAGTTCAATGCACTTGCAAGTGCACATGCACATCTAAGAAGTGTACATGTATATTCTAAAAGTGTACATGCACATTCAAGAAGTGCTCATACACGTCCAAAGTACGTGTAAAAATCGTACATAGTAGATATTAACTTGTTTAACAGAGATATGTAATAGAAGATTAATAAATAATTACTTACATAAGTTACTTTAAATATTTGGATAGTTGATGCGGAGATGTTCCTTTTGCAGAAATAAATAAAAAAAATACTTTTCAATATGTACAATCGCGAAGAAAATTGTTTCATTTTTATCAAAATCGTTTTCTTTGCTGTTGTACATTATCTACATTACATAGCAGTTTACCTTATAATTATTGGCTTTGCACCATTCTTAGTAAAATAACGCAGTGAAACCATAGAAATAAACTCCTTGGATTCGCCAAAATAATAACACTGGTACGACTTATTAGATCGGATGGAAATTTTTAAAATCGATTCATAAATGTCGATGTTGTGAGGTAACAATCATGAAAAAATACAAGTGAATTGAGTCGTCCTTTTTTGAGGTTAATGAATTCTTTATTTACTAGTTAATGTGTCAAATCGTAATAAGAACCACAGACCAGAGTATATTTTTTAAAGTTTTTGAGTTGATTAACACACAAGTGTCTATAACCTTAAAATAATAGTTGTAAGAAAAAAAATTGTTAATGGTTACAAAAGTAAAGAAATAAGCGTGTTGATACATCTAGTTAGAATAATTTGACTTACACTTAAGATCTATTATGATATTTAATTATGTTTGTCATTGAATTTTAAGTGGAGATTCAGCCATGATCAGTTATTTACTGTTGTTAATCTGTTGAGATAATCATAGATCATAACAGACATGGAGAGATCATAACAATGACAGAAATATTTCTTCAAAACGTCACATTTCACTGATTGAATTTATCACTGAACGATGACAGAGAACGAGACGTTTTTAAAATTATAAAAATCACGTTATCAATAATTTTCCTCTTAACAAAGTGTCATCAAAATTAATTTCATCATTTGATTTTAAAAATACAATCGTCTCTAAGTGAATTACACAATTAATTTATTTTATAATACTACGCGACGATTCGGTATATTAGTGAATCACGAAATAGACAATTTTGACAGCTGTGTGGTAAAAAACGATAAATCGATTATATACAGATTATGAGGAATCGATTTAAATTTCATTTTTATTTAAAAAAAAACTATGCGGTGTGCTTAACACATTGTACAGCAGTATACGATGATGAGTATAGTTTAAATATGAATATTACGTAGGTGTCACAAAAACACAGGTATTTCATATTATTATGACTATCGTAGTATCTTATGAACTAACTGCACGCACAGACCTTCATTAATCCAAATAAATAAATTAATAAATAAGCTTTGGACACAAAACTTTGTGCACCTGGAGCTGATGGAATAAATATATTACTTTATGAAAAAATAAAAAACACATAATATATCGAAAATGTGATGTGCCTTTAAGATACTGAGTAACTTATAACATACCCAATATTAGTACTTTTTACACATTTAATATATACAACCTTCTTGAAACCCATTGTATACTTTTTAGTCCCAAACTGTCACATGCTGTATTCTTAGTCCATTGAAGTCGGTTATCGATGGAACACGATAGTCTAGTCGTATATACAGGATTCTCTGACGAGATTACAGATAGTAGCCCATTGAATGAGCTCTCGCGTTTTTGTAGTATTCGAAGTATTCCGCCGGCGATTTCGCGTGCTTCTTCACAACTTCGTCGAGTTGCATTTGGTCTCCCCAGTCAGCCTTCAAGAAAAATAAATAAATTATGTAAATTAAATGATATGGAAACAATACAAATAATAGTAGCTTAAAAAATATTAAATTGATTTTGAAATCATCGATTTCGATTTGTTATTTCACGTCCCTGATGACATTACAATGACAGCTGTCAAAATAGACGGCTTATTTTATTTAAATTGTTTATGATGTAATCGATAATCAGGTTTCCGATTTATTGTTTCACATCCCTAGTTACGTTGCAATGCAGCGTTCGAAATGGGTATGTCATTTTTATCACAAATTTGAAACTTTAAATTTTGGTATTCGCGGGTCTAACAAAATGTTACTAAATCCCTATATTCGCGACGAAATATTTTTCTAATGTCGGGTTCCGTCGGTAAAACGGACTTAGAGGGAGTATTAAATCAACATTCCATTGAAATAGCTTGCTTTAATAGCGTGTCCTTTAACTTTAAACACCTCGTAAATTGTTTCACAGCAAGATGTGATTTTTTTTCAACAAACGTTAAAATTCGTAAATATTTTCGAAAGACAACTTTTTCTCATATTACCTTATAACATTAGCTATCCATATTACACAATTTCACTTCACTTTATCTCACGATTTCAAAAAGATTACAACAACATTACCGATGTAAGTATAAACAAGTAATAGCCAATATGTATGGTAAATGACGTTTATTTGTTTACAACAATCATAACTTGCTATGAAGCAAGGTATAGCGAGGACGTGAACGTGTGGCAAATGGATTTCCGTGATTTCTTCATACGCTTTTTCAACCGTAAATTGTTAATGCTACAGCCAAGTATCAAGGTGTAATAAAAAAAAAACTTTTAAAACACTTAAAAAAATAACATCTGATTTAATTGATTTATGTGTCATTCTCTTTCTTTCTGGAACATTAAAAGTAACTCCACAATTCTATACGCGCCGTCCCATTTTCGCGGTTTCCATATTCATTATCATCTACCAATCACAGCAGTGCATAGACAATACATGAAGCTTACAGTATAGATAATAAATTAGTCTAACAATTCGTCATAGAGTATATACATTGTCTATCTTTTATCGTTTCGCTAACTATAGACCACGTGACATTTCGAAATCTTATGTCAGTTCTAATGACTGCTTGAGTACGATGCTATAGATAGGGTTTATTTTCCCGTCTGCACGCTAGCCATCCAACATCCTTATTCTGTGGTTTGTGTGCGGTTTAATTTATTGCGAACATATTCCACTGTACAGATCCCAAGCACCTTTGCTCACATCCTTACTGTTCAACCAATTGCTGGGTTGATATCAAGTGTTACTTTGCCTAGGCCTCCAGATCGATATACGTCCGTCGAGGACATTAACCTTCACTGTTAAAACATAAATGTCACTCTCAAAATGCTAAATTTATACGTACAAAGTTGGGGAACATGGGTCGTTTCTCGTCGAACTTGTGCTCGTTGACGCAGCGTAGGAGGTACAGCCGTTCCACCCAAGGCCAGATCATGTAGTCCAGCATACCTGGCTTGTTTCCACCAAAGTAGTTCGTACCTGGTGGAACATTTTACATATTTATATGATATATATAAAATTAACGTGTGCGTTGACGATTATTCTGGATTGATCTAGAACGTTCTAAACATTTCTCGAATATTCTGAATTATTCCGAATCGATCTGTAAATTTCGTGAATAATCTGAAAAGCTCTAAAATATATTATTACCAAGTTGCAGCTAGTATAAAAACATTTTCATATTTGTACTTTATTTATAAATATGACGGCGCTGGCCGATATTATCTATGGGTTCAGAGTCATTCAATTGAGTGAATGTTGTAACGGAACGTTATTACGATGGTAGCAGGGCGGCCATCTTGATGGCGGCGGTTTTTGAGGCGCCAACGCACCACGTCTACGACGGATTATGGTGCCCATAAATATATTTTATACCTGGTAATATATGTTTGGTATACTTTTTTAAGTAATAAATATATTATGTTGTTTTTATATTTAAGATATAGAAAAAAAAGACTGTATGAAAACACATCTTTACCTCTAGTAGCTAACTCCTTCTCGAAGACGTCCAGGGTCTGGATTATCTGCTCGCTGCCGAACGCGAAGTTGGTGTCGAAGCACTCCAAACTACCTTTGATGAGCTGAAAAACAGGCGATGATTTCTTAGTCGCAGTGTTAGAAATCCAGCTGGAATCCAGTCTTAATTTTATTCAAATATTTTATTTATGGAAGATAGCTAACTTGAAAGCATTTCGCCTAACGTTAATTGAGATTGTAATCGTCACCACACCACATCAACGTCGTAAGTGGAGCGGAGCTGTGTTAATCAACCAATCCTAAGATACCTAAGCTCCGCTCATGTGCAATGGACGGAGATTTGCGAGCTATATTAAAAGTTTATACATTTTTTTTATGTGATAAGGTGGCAAACGAGTTCAAGTCACCCGATGTCAAGCGAACGCTACCCATAGACATCCGCAACAAGCAAATGTGTTGCGGATACGTTGCCCACCTTTAATGGACAGAGGAGGGCATAAACAGGAATAAGGACACTTCCTTTTCCCCGTTATCCCCTCCCCGTCCAATCCTCCTCCCGATCCTATCCTATCCGGGGAAGCGGAACTAGTAAGCGTAATATTTATTTTTCCTATGCATCCCCCGTCATATCCTCTAAAAAAGGACGGGAACCTCACTCATCAGACGAAACGTAGAATACTTCAATTTCACGTCTGTTTTCTGTAAGGTCGTGGTATTTCACTGGTCAAGTCGATCCATTCGTGCAATTGATATTGTTACGGGCTGTAACACCGTTAATTGAATTACTCGTTTATTATAATTAAAGTCCTGTCTAAATTTATTTTTTACATGGTCACCCTACTATAATGTATGGCAACACCCACAAACGATGTGCTGACCTATGTTTACATTATCTGTAAACAGGTTTGCGTTTGCTCTCAGTCTACCAATTTGATCTAGTTTCTTGTATGTGTAATACATTCCACATAAGAGTTACTGGTTAGGTATAAAAAGGTAAGGTAATAAACAATAGATAATTAAAAAAAAACATAAACCGAGTGACTGTATGTCACTCAGGCGAAGAACAAGAATGTAATGTACCTCACTGTTCAAATTCAAGCAGATTAGGCGCGAACAGGTGACAGGTCCTGTCAGTTGGGCAGTAACGCACTAAAGGGGAAGTCTATTGACCTATATGGACCTGTTATGCGATGTATGGACGACATACGAAGAAAGTAATGAGAATGAACGGCTAGAGCAAAGGTTTGTGTGAAAGATGTATGATGATGTGTGAGAATTAATACAGATATGCAAACTGATAGATATCTGGATGAGAAATACAGTCGGAGTAAAATAACATTCGTAACCTTAAAGTCGCCATTTGCGTGCACCAGGGACACAAACTGACAATCAAATAGAACATTGATTTGAACTTCATAATGACTAGCCCATTAAAAAGTGTTAACTACATTGACCCTTGTTGTTATATCACGTACAAGTATAATTTTATATGCAGTCGTCTGCAAAAGTGAGTGGCAGCATTGGCACGGGACATCCAAGGAGAATTTATATCGATCCTATTAGTGACGAACTAAAGAAAGGAGGACCTTTTCATAACTAACTTTTTAAAGGAAAGGAGGACCCATAACCGACGAGCTTGTATACGTAGATGTATGGATGTAAAAGAAGCAAGAGAGGTGTGCCAGGATAGAAGCTTGCCCTCTTCGTTACGAGCGTAAGTGCATATTTATTTATTTAGTGCTTTAGTTTTAAAAGGTACTAAGTGTTAACGACTTTATAAAGGAATGAAATTGAAACTGAGAAAGGTTTTCGTATCAGACTGTACACACTGTGGCGACATATAGATGAAAAAAGTACGTAAGTTTTATTGGAAAGTACCTCATTGAACCTTTCGATCAGCAGCCGATCCTGTGCTTTGACGTAAGGGTCGCGGGAGTGCAGCGGGTTCCTCGGGAATCGCTCGTCCAGGTAGTCACAGATCACGACGCTCTCGAACAAATATTTATCCCCCTGCTCAGTCGGTATTTCCAGAACGGGAATTTTTACTGGAAACAAAGAATTATCTGTTTAAAACCAAATGCAATATTTTATATTTTACCTTTCCTACTAATTATTATTATATATACTACCAGAAACTACCAACTATTACCAACTGCTACCAATTATAACCTAAGCGACCATCTTGAGAATAATAATAGAAAAGAAAACTTATTTTCAGGTTTTCATTAATAAAAACACAATAATGGATCGTTGTTTGAAATAATAAACATAATTCCAAGACATAAATTGAATCAATTACAAGAACAATGAAGGTTATATATGTTGGGTATTCACAAATCAACTGTCATACCTCTTTAATAATAGATTGAACTATGTTTAAAAAACAAAACCGACTTTTATTATACGAAATTATAGTATGCGGGAGCGAGATGTCCCTGTGACATTTTTTTGCAAAACCAAATTAAGTTGAGTCGTCATGTAACTCGCCGTTGTTGATTCTAAGGGTCAAGTATAAATGGGCTTTAACAAATCGAGCTCTAACCTCACAAAACCAATATTTATCCGGAATCCAAGGTCTAATACTATTCGAACTAGCGTGGAACCCTCTTGAGAATAACAACATAATTTAAAATGCTGAGTAATTCTGGAACGACTTATCCAATCGGGAAAGTGTACGTTTTTCAAGGGTTTTTTATTAATGGCCTCCGACACCTCACTCATTACACGAAACGCAGATTTCTACGTGACGCCTGTCTTCTGTGAGGTCCTGGTATTCAGCGGCAGCATGGGACGCTTGCAACAGATGTCGTTGTTGGCTCTTCCACTTTAAGAAAAGTTATCCTTTTTCAAGGGAATGTGGTGATAATGTAGAATTGGGATGTGGTACTCACGTCTTGGGTTCTTCTCCCTGAACCATTCGGGCAGGTGCAGTGGGTCCAACTGGTAGACCTCGTACTTGGCTTTCTTGGCCTCCAGGATGAGCATCACCCGGTGCCCGTACGGGTTCATGTCCACGTGGTAGAGCCGCATCTGATTGTTCAGGGGCGGCGGTGCATTGAAGCCTGGAAAAGTCGATGAAATTTATATATTAAAAACAACGAAATTAATATGTGTCCCAGTGAAATTGTAAACATCGTTAGTTTACAATCTCACTAGCGATATTATAATGTGTCGTAAATCTGTGAACTGAAAGAACCACTTACAATATTGACTTCCACTAAGTTTTCGAGCATCGATACATATAATAAAAATGTAACTGATCGCTGTCTGTACATGGAAGATATTTGAGAAAAACTATTATTAGGGACCTTCATAAACGCAATACAACACAAAAAAATGATTATTAGATTTTTGTCTGTTTGTTGGTTCGTTTGTTGCCGCTAATCTCAGAAATGGCTTAACTGATTTGTGTGCGGTTTTCACTAATGTATTGAGATAAGCTTCACTTAACATTTAGTGTTTGTTTTATCTCAATCGATTAATAACTAAAAAAGTTATATCAATTTAACTGTGCTACGGCCATACTGTGTCGACTATACGCGGGAAAAGAGAAATGAGATGATGATGGGCTATGGTAATATCATTTGCGGGGCGGGTGAAACCGCGGGGCACAGCTAGTCCTTAATAAAAATAGAGGTGTAATTTAAAAATCAACCTTGTTTCAATAACCTAAGACTCTATTTAAATTGCTATCAATATCAATCTGCTGTCAGATTCTGTGGTGTTGCGGGTGATGGGTGACGTTGATCACCTCGGTGTTCCCGCCGCTCGTTTGCCCCCTTCTCTTATACAAAAAGTATGCTCTCCTCCCCGTGCCGGTCTGTGTGAACGGACCCTTATAGTTTGAGAAGCGCTGACCGAAGCGACACACTCATTGTTATGCATTTGGGTCATGAACACATTTAACTTCAAGTTAAACTATCAACAATTAATCAATTGTTACGCTTCAGGTCTGCTTAAAATATTAAGCGAATACTTTTATGATATAACTAGCTGTCGCCCGCGGCGTCGCACGCATTCGTTACTCATTTTCAAGGATGGAAAATTTTTGTAAGATGATTGACCGCGTATAATTTGAAATTATTGTTAACTTTTGTTATGGTATGGGAACTGATATTGCGCCCTGTGAGAAGGTATTCGGGACCAGTTTTAATTTCGACGCTATACAAATATGTCAAAACTAGCTGCGCCCGTGACTCCGTCCGCGTGGCATAGCAAGTTTTTAATTTTTAGGCTAACCCATTTTTCGCATTAAATGTCATTCCTCAGGCTCTATACATGTCTACCAAATTTCATTTTTAAAATCGATTTAATATAGTTTATGCGTGAAGGGTAACAGAGTAACTTTCGGATTTATAATGTTAGTAGAGGATTGTTGACGTCTTTTCAAAAAAGTCAAAGCATTTCGGGCCACGAACCTTCCTAACATATTAGAGTCTATATTAGTTTCATCTGTATGTGAGTTTCCACTGGCGTAAAATCGTGTCGCGATACAAGCTTCCTCTCTGTCTTTTTCTTTGAAAAAGCTGAGATGGCAATATGTTTTATGTAATTTTTTTCAGCAGGGTGACACGGACTTTTTTAAGCTTGATTTCCTCCACTTATGAACGTCACATTTTGACTTTTTAAACATTGATCGAGCCCGCAATAACGTCTCATCACGACCTCACAGAAGACAGGTGTCAAGTAAAAGGATTTCTTCGTCTTGTCTGATGGAATGAGGGCTCGAAGGCCTTATTCTACTCCACTTCCCCTTCTTTTGGGAGGGGATTTGACGGAGGAGGGAATGGATAGGAAAAAAAAATAACCTTCTTACTGGCGTGTCCTTTAAAGCTGTACAAAGCATCTGCAACTCATTAGCTTGTTGCAGATGCCTGTGGATATCGGGGGGACCTCTCGCTCGTTTCTTACCTTGTTAAATCTAATGTAAATCTATCTAAATCTTAAAACAGGTGCGACGGGGTGACAATAGTTCTACTTGACGCGTGTCTTCTGTGAGGTCGTGGTAGTCCACCGGTCGAGCCGGTCTCGTGCCACACATGTTATTGTTGCAGACTCTACTATGTTAAAATAGAGATAATTAGAGTAAACTTGTATCGCGACATGTTACGACAGTAGATACCTACGGTATGATGATCATTTTCAAAGAAACATTTTCGCTTATCGTTTTAGCTTTTGTGAACTTGATATCTATACATATAATAAAAATGTAACTGATCGCTGTCTGTACATGGAAGATATTTGAGAAAAACTATTATTCATAAACGCAATAAAACCCAAAACAATCATTATTAGAATTTTTGTCTGTATGTCAGTGCGTTTGTTACCGCTAATCTCAGAAACGACTAAACCAATCCGGATGAGGTTTCCACTAATGTATTGTGGTAAGCTTCACTTAACATTTAGTGTTTGTTTTATCTCAATCGGTTTATAAATAAAAAAGTTATATCAATTTAACTGTGCTACGGTCATACTGTGTCGACCATACGCGGGAAAAGAGAAGTGAGATGATGATGAGGTTACGGTAGTATTAAGTAGGTAATATCATTTCGTTTAAGTAAAATTGCAGGGCGGGTGAAACCGCGGGGCACTGCTAGTATTAAATGTTTAGATGAGGGCTAATCCTTCTGAAGTAATAACAAAAGCCATCTTTGCGTAAGATAAGACAAATAATTGTAAGTTGGCGCGTTGAGTAATTATGCAATGCGGGTCGACGATCGTCTCCTTTTTTTTGAAGTCAAAACTTCTTTACCTTCGTCAGACGATATTTGGTAGGGGAAAATCTTATAGGTTCCTGTGACCAACACGCTAAATATCCTTATTTGAATTTGGAACAGTTTCGTCTAACTTTTTTTCATTTATTTATCTTGTATTTAATTTTGAATTTTATTGATAAAATACAAGGGTTTATTTTTGCTGATTATTTATCGTTGAACTATTGTCGCGCCGTACCACCTGTTCTGAGTTTTCACTTGTGTCAGCAGTCAGTACAATGAAACATCACCTGTAATTCTTTTGCGCAAAGGAATGCACTGCACACACAAAGTAGGCCAAGCCAGTAGACTAAGTAAACGTAGACATGTTTACTGATGAGGTAAACATCAATAAGCACTTTGCTTTGTAGGTCGCATTTCGAAACAGTGCAGTATTTTGGACCTGACAGTATTTATAACCCGACTGATCCGGAATGTGGGGGTTCATGTTTTTCGCGGGTATGTATGACCGTGTCATTGTCAATTCGTTGAGCAATATTATATGTGTTTACATTTACGCTTAAGTGACAAACACTAGCTGTCCTCTTTTTTCTTATTAATTTAATCACGCTATCCTTTTCACACCATTTGACATGTGTGAATGTTGCTGTCACTGTCTTTGGAACACTTTTGACAGGTGACTTTGTATGAGTATAACATATCTATGGTATAAAACATCATTGATGTAACTATTTACATACTAGCTGTGTCCCGCGGTAACACCTGCCGTTATTTTTTTTAATCGCAATTAAATTTAACCGATGATTGCCGTACCTAAACCCTATTTAATTATGCCTATTTAATCTATTTCCCCATACAAACTTTCATACTTTAGACCTTTAGGGACTGAATTCGGAAAATCCTTTCTTAATGCTCGCCTACGTAACAACAGAAATCTCTGTGCAAAATTTCAAGTCTAGGCCCAGTAGTTTGGGCTGTGCATTGATAGAGTGCGTGTCCAGTTTAGGAATAGTTCGCTACATCAGAGAGAAGAAGGATATAACGTAGAGTGAGATAGAAAGAGTACACTGTAAATGTTGAATGTACCAACCAAACTAAATGTTCCCATTTCCCCCACATTATGTGAGGTACGCACAGTGTGACCATAGTCCATATTGTATTGGGCTTAGTCTATGGTAGCACTTGGCATTCTAATACAAAAATTTAAAATGGTTAACGAGCGAAAAGTTTTGAGATTTTAATCTGACTTTTATGATGAATGTACAAAACGTTCATAATTTGTAAAATGGCAAAATTTGCACGCTTGAATTGGGTAGTAAGCTGGTGAATCCGCGACGAGAGCGTTACGAAGTGTGGTTCGGCAGGGCGATCATAAGTTATTTGAATTTGGAACAGTTTCGACGAACTTTCTTTTATTTATTTTTTTTGTTTTCAGTTTTGAATTTTATTGTTACATATACAATGTTTTTTGTTATTTTATTATTAAGCTGTCGACAGTCCTTATGACCGCCTGTATTTTTTATTTTAAATTTAAAATATATTGTAATTTTACGAATCACGTCTGCGAATTATTAATTAATAACATAATTTTTAACTTATCCGTATGCGCCGGCTTTCAAACAGCAATAACTAAACGTCTTGTTTGTGACTTGTGATATGACATTACTCGTAAACAGCTGTTTTAAGTTGCCCAATTTAATATCGATTTTTATGCTTTTTGTTTCCAAAACTTTTTATTTAATGAAAGGGAAAATCGTATTTAACAATATAAGTGCATATATTCTCATTTTGACGACTCATTTTCTACAAATATAACTGAAAGCGGCGTCAATCGATACTCTTGTGCGGAGAAAGAAATATTTTATATTAAGTAAGTAATTAAACATTTTAAGAAGGATTAATGAGATAATGCTACACTAATGTAGAAATAAGGTTTAAAACGGACAAAAAGTTGTGTTAGGGTGTCAAATTAAAAACATAAAAACTCACCTGCCGTTCTGTGTTGATAAAATGACATATCCTTGTTGCTTTCTGTTAATAAAAAGCACTGAAACGAGGAAAAAAGTTAGTTTTTCCAGAGCACAACTACTTAGTCCGTGACACGGCGCACGAATAGGTGCAATACGTCACATTTAAAATAAGCTTGGTGTAGCTATGACATCATCGGCGACCCGATTATCAAACAGCGCGACGAAAGTAGAAAGAGATAAACATATGATAACGAAACCAGCTACCTGAGCGCTCCTGAAATTGGTAGCGTTATTCGTTTAAGGCCGTTGGGCCGTCGGCATTGCGATTGCGACTCCAATATTTAATTCCGAATTTACCCACTTATTTAAAAAAAATAATTTACGCGCGTTATGTTAAGTCCGAACGAACATAAAATTAATATGTTAAGTGTGTTTTCTGTAAAATTAATCCTAATATCTATTAAGTAATGTATAAAATGACAAAGTAAGAATTATAATCTATA
>JWHW01018234.1:99627-110564 GCA_000931545.1 Papilio glaucus | reverse complement strand
GCCAGCGATGTCTTACTGTACTGAGACATGGTCCCTTACTAAACCTTGAGTGGCTATAGGCCAAATTGCTTGCAGAACAGAAGGCTGGTGGGGCTGAAACTCCTCCTGGTAGCGACGGCGACGATTAATTATTACTTACTAATTATGTGTAATTACACCATACTAATTATGTGTAATTACACCATACTAATTATATGTAATTAGACCATACTAATTATATGTAATTAGACCATACTAATTATATTTAATTAGTCCCTAATAATTATGTGTAATTACACCATACTAATTAGGTGTAATTAGACCATACTAATTATATTTAATTAGTCCCTAATAATTATGTGTAATAAGACCCTAGTAATTATGTGTTATTAGACCCTATAAATTTTGTTGATGGGGTCAAGATATACATATATGCCAGAATCATGTCAAATGGAAAGCTGTATTTTATGTACACCTCTCTGCTCACTGGCGCGAGACATTTGTGTTCAATGAAAACAATGTAAATAATTGTGGTACTTACAAGTCCTTTGCATACGTGGCGTGCGCCGCCGTCAAAATGAAGTATTCACTGATCAAAGAGCCTCCGCCGATCCAAATGATTTCGTTTGCATTTTCTTTGCTTGCACAGCCAAGAACTGCCTGAAAATTTAACAGTAGAAGAGCCCGCGACAACGACATCCGATGTATGAATGGGCCTCACAGAAGACAGGTGTGAATTAGACATGCTTCTGCGATTAGCCTGATGAGTGAGGTGCTAAAGGGCCAATTTCAGTCCTTCTCCCTTTCCCATCCTTTCTAATTAGGATGGGAGGGGAAGCGGAAGAGGACTGGATGGGGAGGGAATAGAAACATCGTTTTTCCTGTCTATCTCCTACTCTGTCCATTAAAGGAAGGTCGTCTGCGACACATTTACTTGTAGCGTATGCCTGTGGACAGCGGTCACTTAACATCAGGTGATCCGCTCGCTCGTTTGCCTCCTTCACTTTTTACCTTACAATTTATAATCTTATAATGTTCAGTTATATCTTACTTCTCAAGTGTCTCTCTCTCGAAGCAGATGATGGATACCCATCGCTGGGAGCTGCGTCCGGACGCCAGGGGCTTTCTTTTTTACACTCTACACTAATGATATACCGCGCGTACGTGGTTTACGTCGACAGAACATTTTCACGTCGGGCCTTTAGCCTGACGCCTCCAGACCGCAGCCACCACTCTCGGTGCATGGTTCCGGAAATGGTGGATCGAAATTAATACAACGAAAAGCGCGGCCCTTTTCTTTTCGCGACATAAGAAAGCACGTCTCCCATACATTAAACTCCTGGACAGCCCAATTCCATGGGAGGACAATGTAAAATATTTAGGTGTCCTCAACCGTACGTAAGCATGTATTTATGTACGTCCGTTCCGATGTTGACGTGCGAGGGTGACGTCATTCGGTTTTTTAAATTAAGTATTGTTTAATCTAAATATTTTGATCAGCTCTGGTGACAGTAGTCCAAAGATAAAGACGTATGCTTTGACAATTTCAGCTACAGTGACTGCGTATGTTAGTACCAGACTTGTAAGATAGGCGGTGATGAATACTGGCACCGATGACTCACCATGTGCGGGAACTCTTTGGGCACTGCTGGGTCACCGTCGGAGATCTTTGGAGTGGTGAGGGTATTCCTGCAATCGTCGCGCTCGTACCGGTCGGAGGTGGGATCTATTTTCTGGCATTTACTTCCGAATCTGATGTACGCGTAACAAGCTTAAATAAAAAGATAGCTCAAATGTAAAAAATATTATTGGAACTAAGATCTCTTAGGCAGTACATCACAATGAACTGGCAGAAATCTTACGTGTGTGTGCGGGAGTGTGCGAGTCTTGAGATCTGACAGGAAGGATAATTTGCTATTTTATATCGAATTACTCTACTAAAATGTTGAATGTTTACTAATATCAAGCCTTACTTAACATTTTCATATCGAAAAAGTTATATAAAATTGCATAAAATATACAACTTATAGAGAGAGAGTTGAATAAAGATGGACTGCACTTTTTGGTGTGATAAAAATACACGATAAAATCAATAACAAACTAAATTTTAAAATACATTTTGAGTTGAAAAAATATCGCAAAGAACTTACTTAGTTACTGATGGGATAGGGAGGACAGCACAATTTGTTTGATTTGAGGACGCATCGACCTAAATTTTTCGAAATAGCCTTAGGATAGCATAAAAAACAGCTCGCGGCTAGCCCAAACATCTTAACAAACAGCTTGTTAGCTTTCTTGGAAGCATTGGTTCGAGCAGTTTCGACAACTACATGACAGTTTAAGATATGCTTTCAAGTCTTTTGTGCCAACTTAAAATTGGAAGTGGTAAAGAAGATTTGTAAGGGATAGGGTGGAAAATTCAGTCACCAAACGAAACACAGAAGTTTTAACAGTGGTAGAGCCAGCAACATCTGTTGGACGAATGTGTCGGCTCGACAGGTGACACCCACCTCACAGAGGACAGGCGTGAAGTAGAAGTATTCTGCGAATCTAATGAGTGAGGTGCGAGAGACCTTTAAGAGGATGGGAAGAGGAAGAGGATTTGCCAGAGGGATGGATACGAAAAGGAAACATTCTGATTTCTGTTTATACTCTATATTAGTGGCCGAGGGAGGCGTCTGCAACGAACCTACGGGTAGCGGTCACTTGGTATCAGGTGAAATGCTTGCTCCACATTTTTCTATAAAACAAGAAGGATGCTATGTTTACTCGACGACTGAGTTCTGTACAGCTTACCCTCGTAGATGACGCGTTCGTATGGATATAAGAACTCGAGGGGTTTGTACGGCTCCTGTAGAGTTGGACATTTCTCTGGCTCGTTGAACTTCAGTGTCGTGTAGTCGTGCTTGACACCCGAACATGTTACCGGGAATGTACCGTTGAATCGACATTCCTGAAATTATAATTTTATTTTACACTAACCTTTGAATCTATATTTGTGGCGATCAATGGTTTAGAGCTGTGTCCAGCAGTGGGTTACTGTCGGCTTAAAACGAGAAGAAATACGCTAGCCGTTGCTGAAGCCTCGCACGCAAATATAGTCTATGTTATTGAGGATTAAAGTAGCATTTCCAGTGAATGAATTTTTGAAATCGTCGTTCTCGAGTTCATGTTCGTGTTACAAACATACATATCTTTCCTCTTTATCATATATCTACATATCTATTTACATATAAGAGATTTACAGGTCTAATTTGACTCATCACGAGTCCTCTGGTACCATATATTAAAGAAGGAATATTCCTTTCTTGTTCTGAAATAAGAAAATGACTGTCAGGCGAGGTCTAAGAAAACAGTTTTCTAAATTCATACCCTAAAGGTCTTAAGTAGGGGATGAAAGTTTGTATTGAAAAATATTACTAACCAATGTAAATTGACCTCAGATCAATCAGCAATAGTAGGGATGAATTAATTTGGTTATCTTATTTGGAAAAAATCAGTGCAACGTGTTCACGCGGTGGAAGTAAGACTCTGGCTTTAATTACAAACATGTAATCCACTTACAATGTAGTCGGTCTTTATAATACCATCTTGTAGTAGATCATTGATGTTTGTCCGTGAGTTCGTTGTTATTTGTAAACCACTTTCAGCGCAGCATACAAATCTAGTGCCATCTGGAGCAAAGAAACAATCCTGAAATTGTTAAAATAATATTGTGTAATGGTTGTTTTAAAACGTCAAAGTTTTATTTTGTACACAGAAAAGACTACAAGCTACCGACTAATAACAGTAACGTACAACTGATCCATCCCACGAGGCAAGTAGTTGGCCGTCAAAATAAACGTGGAAGCAGTTACTGGATAGCTCAGAAAACCACTATACTACAATGATCCTAATACTTCTAGCTGAAACGTGCGCAGCGACAAATCTTATCTGAGAACTTCCTGAGAAAATCCTAAGCACTTCTATAGCGTGTTCTAAAACACTAGTGGCGCCATCTAGTCCACTAAACACTAATCCGAGTGATCTTGAGCTAAAAATAAAAATTCTAGGTCCCTAATGTAATCTAGGGGCCTAGTTGCTGGATTTAGCAGCTATCGGTCTGGGTGAGGTGTTAACCCAAATTGAACGTGTTACCGTCGAAGACTATAATGACGTCTACTAAGTAGGGGTGTTAACGTCCTGAAAAGGTTAGCATGGTATGTGCATGTGCAGGTAAGAGAGAGAGAGGTAAGATATTAATGTGAAGGGATATTCCGGTAGTGGTAGGCCTAAGAAACGATGGATGGATGGGAAAATGGTGACTTGAATAAGAAGGAAGTGATGGCTGAAGAAAAGAGAATCTACAGAAAACATGACTACATTTAATGAATGTCACTAGCTGTCATCTTTTTTCTTATTATTTTAAATACGTTATCCTTTTCACACCATTTAATATGTGTGAATGTTGCTGTCTTTTGATTTTTGACCGGTGATTTTGTACGAGTGTAACCTATCTATAGTATAAAATACCATTAAATTTACCCAATTTTCTGTACCTAACAGTATATTTGCTGGCAACACTAACCGCGATAACAGCGACGCAGTCCTCGAGTCAGATAGATTGGTAAGACAATAGACGCGAACATAATAAAAGCGTGTTCTTACCTTGTTTCTTTTCTTGTTTCTAGCTAAATTCATAGCATATTGACATTCTCGAAACTTTTTACAGACACCTGGCTCACCGGTGTTGGTAACACACTTGTCACCTGGAAAGAGAAAAGTTAAAGTCAATACAACAAAATGTACTACCCCTATAACACTCCGAGGAAGAATGACACGTTGATGACGGGACACTCTTCAAGATCTGTCAAGCCGCTGCCACTACAGCTCACCATAGAACAGACATACATACAGTGTAAAGTTAAGGGTGTGCATTTTTGTGTTATAGAGAGTTGTCGTTAATTGGAGTGAAAAGAAAATTTATATTATTTAATTTAGTAGTTGGTACGGATGGTTGTGAAACCGAGGGTCACCTCTCTAAACCGCTTGCCGAACGACTCATCTAGGAACTGTCGTACGGCTCGTGGTAGAGTACTTGTGATAGTTTAACTTCATAGTGGTTTAAAAGGGTTACGTTGCTGCTCGTATCCCACGCGACGTCCACGTAGACGTCCAGGGAAGAATATTGGCCTGCTCGACAGTACTGCCAGTACAAGACATTCCTTTCTCCTCTGGTCTCCGACATATATTATGAAAATTCTTTTTCAAACTATAGTTTTTGTTGCCACATTGGTCCCATTTAAATCTTATGACGTCTCCGTGCCTGGGATTCAGGATAACCGCGAATTGAAATCGGTTTCTTGGTAGTTTTGCTGCGTTTAAATTGTTTCTTTATTGATTCTTTGAACATACATTTTCAATGTTCTTTCGTTTTAATTTCATAACATGATATTCTTCTTTTAAATTGAACAATTTTAGAATTAATTAGATAAGCTATTTATGTTTGAAAAGTTAAGTTTCTTTGGTTGGTTGGCGTAAGGCCTATACTACGGTCATACTGTGCCGACCCCACATGACGAGGGAAAGGGTAGGGAAATGATGCATGTAAAAGTTAATGTCATATTTACCTTCATTTTCCGGGTAGTTCTCATCGCAAATCGCTGAACAGAAAATTAACGACAAAATTATAACTTTTTGCATTGCGAAAATATTAGCATACTCAAATCTTGGCACAGACTTCAACTAGCTTACAACTTTACACTGCGACTGACAATAAAAATGTTATAAATACGCCATTTTGTTATCTCAGGTCAAACGATCACGTGATAACCGACATTTAACTGTGGTTTTAGGCGAGCTGTAGGCGATTTGGATATTAAACACTGTACCGGTGTCCGATTTGAAATGACTTGGTTAAAAATGCCACTTATATCGATCGGAGCCGTGGCTTACTAAAAAAGGTCGATATAAGGAGCACCCATAACCGACGACCATGTATGTGTAAAGAAATTAGTTTATTAACTATATTTTCGACAACCCAAAGGTACCTGTGTGGTGCTCCGTAGGCCAAAGCAGAGAGCGACGGCAACGCCCTCTAAACAGACGATAAAAAAACGACTTAAACGTACGTAAATTTCGGTATTTCCAAGTCATTTGCCAGTGACCTTACAGTGTCGGTCAGTTCTTACATACTCACACATTTTCCTGTTAGTTCCGATAGATATTACAAAAAGGTTTTTTTAAAAATCTGTTCAATAAAATGTGATAACCTTTGACACGAGAGGGACTTCAGATATTTAAATAAATATGCGCTCACGCCCGTAACCCAGAGGAGTAGGTAGAGATCATGGATTTCCATTTGGCGCGATCCTGGCACACCTCTCTCGCTTCTTCTACATACATCTACGCGTACATGCTCGTCGGTTATGTTATTAACTTTTTGGTTTAGAGCCAGAAACTTTACTTTGATCATTCGTAAATTCAAATCAAACATTGGGGTATGGAAAAGCAATGACAAAATGTAAATGCGTGAAGTACCGTCGTCTTTAAACAACGGAAACTAAACGAGAAAGAGAGGAAGATAGTCAGATCGATTGGAAGGCCGCTGTCTCAATATTAGTTAATGCAGTACAAAATTTGCATATACACTTGTTCAATATAATAAAAGCTAATGATCAAACCGTAGCTCAGCCCACTCGGGCACCTTCTAAACGGAATGTCAAACACGTTATAAGTAAGTTGAGGTCCCATCTCGAGGGCCCTACGGCCCAGTTACTCCATCGAGCGTACGCCGAAGCGACCTTAATACTTGATGACCTCTTAGTACCCAATGGAGCCCTCGACCTTTAGGCCAAGCTGGGCTCTGCTGCCTCAAACTGTAGATACCTCTTCCAGGTAGTCCAGGTCTGACTGGTGGTTTTTATGCTTCGTTATTTACTGCGCCTACAGCGCTCTCGGGTCCCTTTCAAGGCTTCAGTTTTATGGCTTTCTATACAATGCGAGCTGTGAAATCGTGTCGCGGTATCGGGTTGCGCTGACGTTATTTCAGTTGTACAAGAATCGTAGATCTCAAGGGCCGGGCCAAGAGCGGCCGGATGTTAGGGCCACGAGACATTTTAACCGAAATGAATCCATTGCCGTGAAGACGTTGCGCCGTTTCGGCTAAAGAATATCTACCTTAGCCGATTTGGTAGGACAAAATCTTATATGTCCGTGTGAGGAACAGTTTCTTCATTTATTTTTCTTGTACTCAATTTTATAATGTGGTAGATTTGTGGTACAAAATAATGGTAGGGCCCGCAATGACAACATTTGTTGCACGAATGGGCCGACACGACACTGTCTTTTGCTCCACCTACTTACTCCTACGTGGTATCTTTCTTCTCTTTCTCCACTGCTGTACGTAGACCATTGAACAACAGAAACTTATTCTCCTAGCGTTGCACAGTGGGCTCTCGCAACTTTGACCACAATATCGGTCCTTGGTATGAAGGGCCTACCTGCGCTACGTCGACCTGTACATGGCTACCACTCTAAGATTTTTAGGCCCCATCGGCCATCCGTTCTGCGAGCAATGTGTCCGGTCAATTGCCACTCAAGGTTTGCAACTCTTCGGGCAATGTGGGTTTAACTTGGTTCTGCTGCAGATCACATCATTTCTGATGTAAAAAGCATTGCCCTCTCTATTGCCTTTTTAGTGACCTTGAGTCGTCTGGTGGTGCTCGCGGTTGTTTTCATGTCACGTACAAGTTCGGTCCTCTGCCACCCTCTCCGAGTGGGCTCCAGGAATTTTGACGCGGACACATTCCTGACAGGATTGACAGCAGTAGTGCGACGTTATTTAACTTACTAAATGTGATCGCGCGTATAATTTGAAATTATAGGTACACTAGCGACCCGCCCCGGCTTCGCCTTCGTCATCCCCTTCTTTATATTTTAATGTATGAATTATAATCCTACACTTATGATCGTAATCTCTGTGCGAAATTTCAAATCTCTAGCCTCAGTAGTTTGGTCTGTTGATATATCAGTCAGTTTCTTCTTTTGTCCTACTAATATTATAAATGTGAAAGTTTGTATGTTTGTCACTGTTTCACGCAAAAACGGCTGAACGGATCTGGATGAAATTTGGCACAGAGATAGATTATAGTCTGGAATAGCACATAGGCTACTTTTTATCCCGGAAAAATGTACGGTTCCCGTGGGATATTTTTTTGTTTTTTTGTCTACTTATTGAACATTCCCTATCGATTCCGAAACGGCTACCCAAACGAAGCCGGGCGGATCACTAGTATATCTTATATAGATTAGGTAAATAATTCAAAAAAAAATTTTTTTTGACAAAACATTTATGTTTTGTATTATATTATCTGTAGCAACCGATATTAGGTAATATTTAAGATTATACATAAACAAACAAACACACAGTCCTAGATTAGCATTTAGATTAGATATTTTATCGTCATCTCACCATTAGTGTCAACATCTTTGACATTGCTTTGATATATTTACGGGGGTAAAGTTAAGATAAAAGATACGGTTACATACATACATACAAGCTTATAAAAGCGTGTTTGGAATATTCTAAAATAATTTAAAACATTATAAAAATGATAAGCGAACGACCACATGGGCGTCGCTTGACGCTCGTTCCCAGGGACTCGTCTCGTCAGTCAAGTCAACATGGCGTCTTGCAGTAATCACGAGTAGCGGGAAATTTAAAATAGGGTCACGTGACGAGATTTGTCGCTGGAAACGAGCGTCTAGCGATTGCCATGAGGTCGTGCCATGAGGTCGTACCCTAAGTGTCGCCCGCGACTTCGCACGCTTCGTTTTTGTTGCTGAAAAAGTAATGATTAACTTTGAATTATATCATCTGTCAAAAAGTTGTTATTGTCATAACATGTAACGTTACCATGGCAACCGATAGTGCTAGTTTTTTATAACCCGGGAATAGTTTTATTTCGCCAATTTTACGATGAACGATCGAGTCGTTCAGGAATCAAAGCGCAAGGAACAAACTCACATAAGTATTATAATATTATGCGATTTAAACCGCCATTTTTTTGAACGAGGAATGAATGCGGGAAATAAAATGAACGGGGCTATAGGTACAGTAGTGAGGAGTCAGCATGTGTCTATGAAGGTTCGTCTGGCAATACACAATGCTGTACTAGTCCCCACTTTAATGTATGGTAGTGAGAGCTGGGTGTGGCAGGGAAAGCATGCTAGCAGAGTTAATGCCGTTGAGATGCGATCCTTAAGAAGTATGTTAGGCGTGACTTTGAATGATAGGATTAAAATTAGCGTTGTAAGGGAAAAGTGGCTTAAAAGAGGATGTTGTGACTAGAATTGAGAAAGGTATGCTTCGGTGCTTCGGGCATCTTGAAAGGATGAATGAAGAGAGAATAACGAAACAAATTTATTTTGTAAAAGTGAGTGGCAGTGTTGGTAGGGGACGTCCTAGGAGAACTTATATTGATCAGATTAGTGACATACTAAAGAAGGGCGATATAAGGAGCACCCTAACCGACGAGCTTGTATGCGTAGATGTATGGATGTAGAAGAAGCGAGGGAGGTGTGCCAGGATTACGCTAAATGGAAATCCATAGTCTCTGCCTACCCCTCTGGGTGCAAAAGTGACAAAATAATTTTGGGACCTAAAATTATTATTTCTGTCTATGCCAGACAAGCTGAGAGATGGCGTGAGTAGGGGCGCCATAAATCACCGAAAGGAGGTGAGTTGTGGAGTGGTTGCTTTGGGTTCTGTACTGGGCCTACTGCTGTGGAAACTCGTATATGACGCGGTTCTGCGTGTCGACCTACTCGTCGGTGTACCGATGATAATTTAGGGTTGGCCGACGGAAGTAGCTATGAGAGCACCATCAGTCGTGGACAGAATCCACGAGCTGGGTCTACGGATAGTGTCACATTAGGCGAAGGCGGCGGAGGTGGTGCCATAAGGTGGCGACCAAAAGTGACCTCTTAAAGGTAACAAAACCAAATTAAAAAAAATATCCCGTACGCCAGTATCTTTGTTTGTGAAAAAACAGACATTAAATGCGAAACTTGGCACAATCGGTAAAGATCGAAAAGTTGTTATCGGTTGCCTTAGCAACGCGATGAAGTTGATATCGCTTTCACGTGTCGAGCATTTTAAAAAATCACCCTCAACATTTATCAGAAACGCGCCAAAAGATGTAGAACTTAATATATATATTTATTTGTACATTTAAAGAACTAAGAACAATTTTTTTAAATAATATAAAATCGTGTATTCTACTAAACTAATATTAGTAATTCTACAAAGTTATAATTAGAACAGTCGGACAATCTTACTTTAGCAGTTCGCTTAAATTCGTCACAATTAATACAAAATATAAAATTTTGTTGTTAAAAATATACATTTGGCCATCATACCCTGGTATCCGTTCGATATAAGCGTTTATAATAACAATTTGCGCGATAATGACCTTGATCTTTGACAGATCACTAGTTCTCTAGTGATCTTCTGCATCAATTCTTCTTTGTCGTTATGTGCGGCGACCGGCTTCACTAGGCGCCTCCATAATGGTTGTTCAACCAAAATCTTGCACGGGGACAAAGTACAGATAGCAACGAAAACGTATTTGCGTAAATGTTTTAACTTCAATTTCGATTTTTTTTCCATATATCGTAATTTAAAAATCAATAATTTACATATTTGCATATGTAAATTATTGATTTTTACTGACAGAGAAATGTCCTTTGGTTTTTAGAAATCTGATTTTGTTTTGTAAAATTACATTTGTAAAAGTTTGAATTTGATTAAGAAAACACGTTGAATTTGATTTGCAAAAGTCTGAATTTGATTTGAATAACGTTGAATTTGATTTGCAAAAGAGCGAAATTGAAGTTAAACCTATTAGCTTACACAGCGCTGTACAAAAATTGTAACCTATTACAATGTGAAAATAAAATAATTTAAAAGGTTGTTT
>JWHW01018234.1:21036-41448 GCA_000931545.1 Papilio glaucus | reverse complement strand
CAAATGAGCTACCCATTGATAACTGGACAGAGGAAGGGAACAGAAAAACTGTTTCCGTTTTCCATCCCTTCCCCGTCGAATCCTCTTCCTCTTCCCATCACTTCCTTATTAGAAGGGGTTGGGAAAGGGATGTTGAGTAGAATAAGACCGGTGCTACATTAGACCAAACGCAGAATTACTTGACGCCTGTCTTCTGCGAGGTCGTGGTATTTCACTCGTCCAACAGCCGATTCGTGATTATGTTGTTACTGGCTCTACAAATTTTAAAATATATATCCCTGGGACTGACCGATTGTCTACTTGATGTTTGAATCTTACGAGGCAAATTATAAACAAACAGCAAATTGTAAACTGAAGGAATCATTAGCAATCTGACGTAACGTGTCACCCGGTATTGGTAGCGACAAGTTTCGGGCCTGTCCGAGGTCCTTCAGGGTGAGTGAGATTAAGCCTTGCACTGTGCCGTTTTTTTAAAAAGTTAGTTAATAATGTCTCACGAAAGTTTTAATAATTGTAAGATAACATCTATGATAAACATATTTTTAAGATGCATTCATAAAAGTATAGCAACGCGTAGTACACTTGTTAAGAAATTACACATGAATGTATGTGAATGTCTTTCAATTCACAATTTGCTGTCTTAGAATGTGAAATTTAAAAATGACCAAGTTCAGAGTCTATCGGTGACATGCAAAGAATCAACGAACTGGTTACATCAGTGGACGTCTGCGAGCTCATCAAGCAGAGAGTGGAACTTTCGTCCAATGATCTTTCATAAGACATTAATTTTTGTATTGTTCTAATAGATTCAAAGAAAAATAATGGAGAGTGCCGCGTAATAGAGGGCGAGCTGGACCTTGCGCCTTACGAGTGCTTCTTGTGTGACGATGCGAGGGTCACGGTCTCCAAGCGCGAGAGAAAAAAGATCGAGTGAGTAGCCATACATAACTCCGCTGTCTGTTACCTTAGATCTTTTAAACTACGCAAAGTATTAACTCGGTTTTCAATATACAGAGTGATCCAAGAGGAACTTTAGTTTGTATAATTCAAGCATAGAGTAGAGAAAAACAGAGAATTTCAAAGATTTATCATAAAAAACATATTTTTGTGCGCTAACATTGCAAATTCCGGCTAATCCTTACGAGATAGATCAAAACAATGTACTACGGAATTGTATATCTTAAGAAGATCTACAAAAAAGTCCTGAATGGCATATATCTATCTTTTAGGGGTAGCTTTCAATACCCATTCTTACTAAAAAAATGGTCACGTACAATGCAGTAATTGAATAGCTATTAAACGGACACAGTATTAATACTTAGCAATGTAAATACGTCAGTTACTTGAAGCATTTCATACACATTATGATAATACTTTACAACATATCATTTAAATAATTGACTTAGGAGTTAGCGCTAAATAAAAACTAATGCGCGCAAAAATGAAATCAAGCGCGGGTCACACGTCACCGCGTCGCGCACCTCGCTGTCGCTCACTGTACTCAGTGTGCTTTCAATAAAGGGATCTCGAGTATAGCTCATCCAGCTATTAATACTGCTATTAGTTACACAACATTAATTAATTCAAAGGCGAGACGAAGTTTACAGGTCACCTAGTTTAAGGTTTCGTCACACAGCGGGCGGGACGTAAACGCAACGCGACGCCGGAGTCCTTGTTAAATTAGTTTTATTCCAATACTATATTTTTATTATTAAATTTATCATTATCTGTCTTGATCGTGAGAATGCACATTTTCACAAAAAAAAAAAACGAAATCTTGGAAAGAAATTTTTTGCGCATTGTTGTCTATGAATATGCTTGATCTGCCTGAGGGCAGACTTTAGTAATTTAAGTAAAAAGTAAGTGATTCTAGTGTCACGGGAGAGGGGTCAAGTTGAGTTCGTCAAGCCATTCGTGTAACTGATGGTGCTGATTCCATTGTTCAAAATGTAATTGTCAGCGCGCGGCTCCTCGACGACTAATTTGTATTGTAGGGCACTTAAATCAGACGCGCTCGAGAATGTACAGAAATTTCCACTTCGGCTCCCATACCACTATCTAGATGAGGTTATTATACAGAGGTTCTTGTTACAGGTTTAAGAGCAAAGACTGCAGTACCGTTATGACTTTATGCTGTTTACTAAAAGAAGACATTAATATTATAATAACTGACTTGAATACGAGGTAGGAATAACTATCTCTTTCATACGTATCTTTAAAGTAAGAGACAGCGAACAAGCAATAGCTCACCTGATCCTCAGTGACCACAATACTGAATCAACGTCCGCGTCTTTGAAAACACATAAATTCTCCACACAAAGGTAACGCCTTCGGTTAGGACAGAGATAGAGCGACGCCACACCAGCGTTGTATCTGCAGCGAGGACGGAGCGGTGACGCTGCGTAGTTTTACAAAACAGAACATGCCGCACGATGGGTGGGAAGGGATGCTGCACGGTGCTACATCGCACGCAAGGACAACGCAACTCAGTATCTTCAACTCTATCTACATTCCAACACTGACACACGACGATGCTGCGTCGTCACAGGTGTACGTTGTTGAAATCGCTGCGACGACGCGCCCGTGTGAGCGATCTCTAATAGCCCTGCGGTATACTTCTGTTTCAAAGACCAGTATTATTTGTGTGGCCATCAATGAACTTTTGCAACAAAGCAACCACTTAACTTCAAGTACAGTCGGGCCCTTTCGCGGTATTCTACATACCCAAAAATTGGCTTGTTTCTTGCAACGAGATAAACTCCGCCCCTTCTTTCAAAAAACCAATCACGTGTTACAACACTTACCGACCTGTTTTCGTACACACATTGTAAACCGGCATCTTATTGGCATCGATTGTCCCTTTTAAGGTGGAATACCACCAAGGGGTCTGATAGTACATCTGCAATGTCACATTGACAATGACATTTCTATGTATACATTTTTCTCATCTAATTCTGCGAATATATATTTGTAAGCCTTCTCTCTGTACTCTTCAGGTATGGCGACGGCTGTGGTTCTAAAGATGAGCTCTTGGACGACAACCGAATTACACAGAAAAGGGCTTCTGTGCGCTCCGTGCTAAGCAGAGAATATCCCTGGAGGGCTTGGGTTTATACGTACGTGTCTTATAACATTAAACGAGCTATCCTTGTATATGTCACCGAACAATCGTGAACTTCGCCAGTTTATAATCGCACTAGGAATATTATAAATTTAACTAACGAATTATTGACAATTTGACAAGTGAGTTTTTTCTTTGAGGAACGTTTTTTTAGATATTGTCTTAAAGTTACTATCATATTCAACCTTACATACCTAAGTTATAATTATCTTCAATTCTAAGTTAAACTTAACTTAATAACCCAAGCAAGATATTAGATCACAATTTTGTGTCTGTGTATAATATCGTTCGATGACACATCTATACATATAATAAAATAGGTCGCTGTCTGTACATGGAAGATATTTGAGAAAAACTATTATTAAAGGCCTTCATAAGCGCAATAAAACCCAAAACAATGCTTATTTGAATTTTTGTCTATTTTTCTGTGCGTTTGTTACCGATAATCTCAGAAAAGGCTTAACCGATTTGGGTGCGATTTTCACTAATGTATTGTGGTAAGCTTCACTTAACATTTAGTGTTTGTTTTATCTCAATCGGTTAATAAATAAAAAAGTTATATCAATTTAACTGTGCTACGGCCATACTGTGTCGACCCCACATACGCGAGAAAAGGGCAGGGAGATGATGATGAGGTTACGGAAGTATTAATTAGGTATTATCATTTCGTTTAGGTAAAATTGCAGGGCGGTTGAAACCGCGGGGCACAGCTAGCTTTTATATTTTCAGCGAGGAAGATAAGAAACGATCGCGAGCGAAGCCGTGGGCTAGTGTTTACTCAACAAAAAACGTCAATTTCATTTGTAATATCAAGTATCCCTATAACTTTTTATGCGAATGGTATAACAAGGTATCATCCCCGAAAACCGCGGTGTTAAAAATTGTTTCAATAATATTTTCTTTACTCAAATTCTTTTAAATCAATGCGAATATTCCCGTTAACATCAAAGATGTGTCGTGTCACATCTCGATAACCTTTTGACATGGAACTGAGAAATCAAGTTACAAAAAATTCCCGCAACTAATGCAACAGCTAGTAAATACCTACTACTAATCTTAATTGGTTTGTTTGTTGTTGGTAACCTACTGGTACCTTAAAATGCTGCGAGATGGCGCTGAAGTAAAAAAAATTTAAAATAAATAAATGTGCACTCACGCCAGAGGGCAGGCAGAGATTAAAGACTTCCATTTAGAATGATCCGCACCTTTCTGGTCTTCTACATCCATAGCTCTACGCATACAAGCTGATCGGTTACGGGTACTCCTTATATCGCCCTTCTTTAGTATGTCACTAATCTGATCGATATAAGTTCTACTTAGACGTCGTGCCAACGATGCCACTCACTTTTACAATATAAATTTGCTTCGTTACTCTCTCTTCATACATCCCCTCAACACGCCCAAACCACCGAAGCTTACCTTTCTCAATTCTAGTCACAACATCCACTTTTAAGCCAAACTTGTCCGTTATTATGCTATTTTTAATCCTATCATTCAGTGTCACGCCTAACATACTTCTTAAGGATCGCATCTCAACGGCATTAACTCTACTAGCATGCTTTTCCTGCCAAACCTCTTTCACTACCATACATTAAAGTGGGGACTAGTACAGCATTGTGTATTGCCAGACGAACCTTCATAGACACATGCTGACTCCTCACTACTGTACCTATAGCCCCATTCATTCTATTCCCCGCATTCATTCGTCGTTCAAAATTCTTTAACGTATCTACCATCTCTAATAAACATGCATCCTAAATACACAAACTCTCCCACCTGTTCCACTTCTTCGCGTTTAACATTTATTTCAATTACTATCTTAATTTGTTCTCTTTCAAACATCATTACTGACGGTCTACATTCAACTTCATACCTTCCAATACATTCATCAAAAAAAGAAAAAAAAAATCCGAAAATACACGATCTAACAAAACAAAAGTACGAAGTTTGCTCATGGCTACTATAACTTAGACACTTTGAATTACAGTAACATAGTATATGCGTAGATGTATGAATGTATATCTGCCAGCCTGTTTGCGCCACGGCCGTGTAGGTATATTTTTCTGAGTGACCAAGTTTTTGTTCTCTCCATCAACAGTTTTTATAATCCCATCATCGGGACTCACACAAACTTCTCAATGCCTTTTTTGTGTGACATTAATGCAAATTGACATTGACAGGAAAGAACGCAATGGTGATGGAAAGCTGGTATGCGCGGGCACGGTGGTGGACGCCAACGCCGTGGTGGTGATGACGTCAGCGAGCTGCGTCCGGGGATACCAGGCTGGTGACCTTGCCGTCGGCTTCACTAGGGGGGACAGCATTGATGCGATCAGCTTACGTTCTATTGTGGTTCATCCCTCCTACGATTCAAGTTAGTTAATTTAAAAAAGTCTATAGTAGATAATAGCAACTGATCGAGCCGAGGTTCGGCAATCTCGGAAACCTAATTGCTCAGCGGCGGAAAATAAAGTAAAGGGCCGAGCTGAGGCTCTCTAGGGAACCCTCTAGCTTAGTTACTCTAAGAGGTTTAGGCTAGGAGCCTTCTGCACTCTGCAACCTAAACCCCGGTGTAGCTGTAGATGCCTCCTCCAGGCAAACAGTAACAAGTGAGTCACAAAAAAAGGTCAAAAATAAAGACAGTCACGTGATCTTAATCCATTAAATTATTGTCAACCCAGCGAAGGCGGAATGAGGTAGTTAAAATACATATTTTGCACTGCAGGTAAGCAAGCAAATGACATAGCCCTGGTAATACTGAGCAAGGAGGAGCAGCTAGCCCCAGGGTGGGTGCGCCCCGTCTGCCTGCCCACCTCGCCGCCCCTCCACGCCAGTACTTGCATCTCCATTTCACAAGATGACTACTTCGTAAGTTCAGCCATCACGCTTCATACCAGCTTTGGAATTGACAGAATATGTACCAAGAGAAGAGTAGAATGATAAGATAAAATAAGATGGGAAGACGCGAAAAAAATCAACAAAAATAAACCCTTGCGTCTTAACAATAGAATTCAAAATTCAATACCAGACTAAATGAAAAAAATATAACTAAACTGTTCCAAATTCAAACAAGCATATTGCTGACTTATGCTGAGCAACAAGTTCCCGCGAACTTTTTTTTTTCGAAGATTTTCCCCAAATATCGTCCAAAGAGGTTTTACTTCAAAAATCGCGGACTATGTACATAGAAGATACAAAAGAAGTTGAGGTTTATTATGTATGGCACACACATATATCTCTGTCTGATAATTGTTTTTTCATACAGTTGAGAGCAGTAGTACCGACGCCGAAGAAATGCCAAGCTTTCAACATAAAGTCGGAGCTCGGACAGATGTGTGCCGTGGCTCCCCCGAACGACTACACTCCCGAGCGCGGGGCGGCGTTGCTCTGTCAGGATGAGGTATCTCACATAGATCTTTTAATCTTATAATGTTACTTCACGCCCCTCCAATGCACTCACCTCACATCTATACATAATAAAAATGTAACTGATCGCTGTCTGTACATGGAAGATGATGATGAAAACTATGATTAAAGGCCTGCATAACCGCAATGAAACCCAAAACAATGATTATTAGAATTTTTGTCTGTTTGTCTGTGCGTTTGTTACCGCTAATCTCAGAAAAGCCTTAATCGATTTGCGTGCGGTTTTCACTAATGTATTGTGGTAGGCTTCACTTAACATTTAGTGTTTTATCACAATCGGTTTATAAATAAAAAAGTTATATCAATTTAACTGTGCTACGGCCATACTGTGTAGACCACACATACGCGGGAAAAGGGCAGGGAGATGATGAGGTTACGGTAGTATTAAGTAGGTAATATCATTTCGTTTAAGTAAAATTGCAGGGCGGGTGAAACCGCGGGGCACAGCTAGTGTAAAACAATATAGACGTATCGTAATGTAAGTCAATATCATTCTTTATCTTTTTCATTGCAAAGGGTGATGGGTACTTATACCCGAACGGTCGGAGTTGTTGGTCGACTAGTGCATAAATGACACGGTCTCACGCAGGGCGGACGTATCGCTCCATACAATGAGCACGCTCTCCGCCATACAAGTGACAGTAACTAGACCGATCGCGCGATTAGTTGACTTACGAATCCGCGGACGAGTCTGAGTTTACAGTATATCATTACACACACAAGCGTTGCATTAAATATTTCTTTTCGCATTTAAATAATCACGTTTAGTGGAGGGGCGTGCATTTTGATTTTTGTTTTTGTTTTCAGCAGCGCACAGCGAGCGAGTTGTACTTCGCGGCGGGCGTCGCGCTGCTCACCAGCGACTCTGTCACCGCGTACACCGACGTACACCAGTTCTTCGACTGGATCCTAGACATTGCTCAGAATAAGTCTTAGAGAACCACGGTCTTTGCCTCACTCACATCTGTTATGAGACCACGGATTTTGCCTCATCCATATATTTTATCTAAGTTGACATCCCTAAATCTGCGTTATCAACGAAAATCTATGGTTTTGAAATTTTAAATATAACAAGAATCAATGATAATCAAATACAATATATATTTCTGATATGTCCATTGAATATTTCGCATAGATTTGCTAACTTGTGTCAAGAAAGCGACGCGCACCGACCGTTTAACCTACTTATCGTCGGCAGTCTTGCAACCAAAGACAATTCATTAGGTATAGCGCCCTCTTTTTTTGGGAATCTGTAATCAATTTATAACAAAATATTGACATACATAAATACTCATTATATGTCAGAAATTACATAAATTGTACATAAAATGTTATATCTAAGCCTGAAACAATGTTTAGCAAGCCCTCTTCCGCACGCATACTGTGATCGGCGCGCGGCTAGCCCACCGCGTCTGACCGTGGTGCCGAGTTCGAAATCGTCCTTTATCGCACCTCGTGTTACTCTTATAAACTGAATGAACTGAACCATTGCAATCAGCGTGCATCAGTTGAACTAACAATCGGTCTGAAGGATTGACTAACTAGCTCAGTTAGTCAATCCTTCGGACCGATTGTTATGGGAGCTAAGTGAACTAGTTCATTAGAGCGATTGAACTAACAACTCCTATACTTTTAGTGAACTATTTTTCCCGTACCTAATGATGCTCGTGACACAATTTCTCTAAATATTATTGTATATTGATAATTTGTAAAAGTTACAATAACTACCTTTCATGTTTTATACTGTTAATTTTGTAATAAATCATTTTCATAATACAACCTTTTTTACTATACTTTCCTCATGTTAACTTCACTCTTGTCAGAGTGCTCGTGGTTATCACGCAAGGAAGTAAAGGCCTAAGCGGACGGTCCCGAGACAGCCCTCGATCTTGTTACAATGCCAAATCTCGCAACACTAGTTCTTCCGCTATAAAAACAACAACTTTGTTCAAATTATTATCTAATAATTTGCCTATCAACATTTATAATGACTGTATCAATATTAGACATCTTAATTTTTTAAATAATTATAATGTGTTGGCATGTATATAAATGATACACATAATATTTACAGACAAGTGCTCGGAGATTGATTTCGATATTCGGATAATCGACGACTACACGGTAATTATCAGTTAAATTGTTAATATATCTAGTTATAATGTATATAACAACAAAGCTTCTTGATCTAACAACAACGAAATTAAACAAAGGTCAAGCCATCGCTTCGACAAAAGGATTGTACGGCCGGGCTCGACTTGGCGGCAGCACTGTGCGAATGTCTAAATTTAAATCTAAAAAACCTAAATTGGAAACTTCCAGACGTAAATCGTGACCTGTCATTTAAACATCCTTTACAATTATACTTGATTCATCATACTATGTAATTATTGCTTCACAACATCATTTGTATCTAACGCGTCAATCGATCAGGATAAAGACAACTGTACACGCGTTAACAAAGCCAGTGTAACATACACTTAAAATTATAATCTATTCGATGCTAAACATCGTATTATAACTGACCCGTTTACGCACAATTTCTCCACTAAACGTGTCTCATATAACTAAAGTCTAATGGTAGAAGGTGAAGAACGAACAACCGGTTCACCTGGTTTAAAGTGACCGCTGGCAGATGCCTGCCTACCTTTAATGGACACAGGAGAAGATAAACAGGATATAAAATATTTACTTTTTCTATCCATCTCCTCCTCTGCCAAACTCCCTTCATCTTTCTTATTAGAAAAAGATGAGAAGTAGACTAGAATAGGTATCAGGCACCTGTCTTCTGTGAGGTGGTGGTATGTCACCGGTCGAGCTGACACATTCGTGTAGCAGATGTTGCGGGCTCTGCCACTCTTAGCTTTGTTGATACTATCTGTCGAGTGTAGCTGCCTGTTTGGGAAACTGGGTTTATAAGTGATCCAAAAATATAGGTCCCTTCAGGTCCCAGTAATCCAGGTCTTGTCTTAGAATTAATTTGCGTTGTGCTACATTATTAGCTATATTAATTGATGGATGAGTTATACTCGGGTAGATCCCTCTATTGCACACTGAGTACAGTGAGCGACAGCGAGGAGCGCGACGCGGTGGCGTGAGACCCGCTCTTGATTTTATTTTCGCGCGCGTAGGAATTATTTTGCAATAACTCCTGAGATATTTAAATTGTATGGTATAAAGTATTATCATAATGTATATACAATGATTAAAGTCACTAACGTTTACGTCGACAAGGACTAATGCTGTATCTTTAAAAATGTTAATCTGTAAATGGCTTTGCAATTACCGGCTCTTGAAGTTTTCGCTTGCGCGTAGTTTTTAAACTTTTGATATCTTCTAAACTATTTGTCAGAATGTTATAGTGTAAAGGGCAATTATAATCTACATTTAATTCTCTAGCTTACAAATACTATTTGGATAAGGAAAAATACTAAGTACGTAAAAATAGGGTCGTGAAAAGCGTAGTATTTTCAATTGATTTTTCTAAAGAAAAAAGTTGTTATTGTGAGATTACCGTACAAGATAGAGATATGCCATCTGTGACTTTCTTGTACATCTTTTCAAGATATATAATTCCGTAGTACATTAATATGATCTATCTCGAATGGTTTAGGTAGCGTTTGCAATGTAAGCGCACAAAAGTATGTTTTTAATGACTAAACTTTGAAATTCTCTGCTTTTCTCTGGTACAATGTGCAAGTATTATACATATTAACCTTCCTCTTGAATCACTCTGTATATTGATGAAAACCACAATAAAATCTGTTGCGTAGTTTAAAAGATATAAGCGAACATACAGCGGAAACGACTTTTATATTATGTAAAGATGTATAAACTTTTGTGTACAGCAGTAAAGATAGGGAATGAAGGCAGGCCGTGACCCCATTATCTTTACTTCTCGGAAGCATTGCTCGTGGATTGATTTTATTTATGTCACCGATCAATTTTGAATTTCGTCAGTTTGTAATCGGTGTTGGGTTCTTGATGTTGTAGTTGAATGTAGTTATGTGGCAGGCGCAGGACTAGTGGAAGCTGTTGATTCGTTTAGTTCACAACTAACTCGCAATGTGAAGTCCGATTATAAAGTGACGAAGTTCACAATTGATCGGTGACATAAACAACTAGCTTATTCCGGCGACTTAGTCCGCATCGAATAATAACGTTGACGCATGAAATAATATTAATTTGTATGTATTGTTTTGGTGAAAAGGTTCGATCGAGGTAACCAACAAACAAGGTTCGCGTGAACAACATGCTCGACGTGCGTCACCAATATTATTTGAACCGGGAACAGTCTGGTTATTTCGTCTCGTATTCAATTTTGAATTTTATTGTTAAGGTACGAGGGTTTGTTTTCGTTTATTATTTTTTATCTATTGTTTTTTTTTTTACTCTTTGTCTAAATCACTGTCACTGGCACAAGTTGACAATAGATGTCGCTGAGAGTCATTATTCAGAGTTAGTTCAATTTATGACAGTAAAAAGCGTTAGTGAAAAGTTCGAATTGTTTATCGTCTATATTCCATACATTCATACATATTTATGTATCTGTTATAATATATTCAAATGCAATAATAACAGCGGTCAGTTCGTCAAGACCATCGCCCGATACGAGATCTCCGATGCCGCGAACAGGATCTGAAGGTCGTTCACTGTTTATCTCAGTTGAAGCGTGACGTGACAAAACTTGATACGTAAGTTTTTTTAATTGTATAAAAACCTGTTTATACACTATATTAAAGAATTTATTTATTATTATAACACTAGGTGTTGCCCGCGGCGTCGCACGCATTCGTTACTCCTTTCCACGCTGGAATTTTTTGTAAATTTAAATTTGAATTATAAACATTTGTGAAGTCATTGTTTAAACATCTCCGTTCTCCGCCCGCGTGACATAGTGACTTTGGGCTACATTTTTAAATTTTTTAGGCTTTATTATTTTGCTAATAATTTTCATACATACATTAAAATAAGCTACCTCTCTCCTCTATTTATTTATATCTAATAAAAGCCTAAAAAAATAATATCAAGCTTCTAGCTTCAAAAATGATGAAACTTCCACAAACTTTCACCCCCTATTTCAACCCTTTTTGGTATTAAAAAGTTACTTACGCATCAGAGAGTAGCCTGATTTGTATTTAAAAAATATTTGAAGAAGGACTTTTGGTCGTGTTCGACAACTAATTATAAAAAAAGTACAGTGAATTAAAATTATTGTTTCACTATCTGTCCCGGCAAACTTTCTTCCGCCCTACAATTAAAAGATGGTTCACTATTTTAGCGATAATGGCTTACACATAAAAGATAGATATATACTGTCGCGGGCTTTTTTGTAGGACTATTTAAGATAAACATTTCCATTATACATTATATACGAGTAACTCTAACGGTTTTTGCAGCGCACACCAGAATAGCTCGCATATGGCGGAATTTTTTCCTCCTACTTGACACTTATCGTTATATTTTGGACAATTCATACAATATCTTTATAAATTATATCCTATATGTTATTCTGATGTATAAGCTATATTATTGTAAAGTTTCATTAAAATACATTCAGTAGTTTTTGCGTGAAAGACCAACAAACATCGATACATACAAACTTTCGCATTTATAATATTAATATTAAGTAGGAAGGATTTTGTAAGAACAGTGTAATATCTTTATTAGGAATGTCTACGATAATAAACGCCTTTGATAAATTTTGAAATCATCCTTTTGTATTAAACCTTGTGGAAGACAATGAGAAAACGGACATTTTGAACTATTGTTGGAATTAATTTTATAACGTAATTTCATAAATATTTGTAAATAACTTGTGTTTATTATCTATAGCAATATCATAATAAAAAGCAGTGAAGACTCGAAAGCGTTCTATTTGGACCGTTTTGTCTATAGCTTACGCCATGTTTACGTGGTGGCAAACACTAGCTGTCCTCTTTTTTCTCACTATTTTTATTACGCTATCCTTTTCACACCATTTGACATGTGCGAATGTTGCTATCACTGTGTTTGGAACACTTTTGACAGGTGATTTTGTATGAGTATAACATATCTATAGTATAAAATATCACTGACATTAGACTAAAGTATTTAGTAAAGGACGTTACTTTGGATCAAACTTTAAAAATCGACCACCAGGATTTGCGATTTTTTAAGAATAACGCCATCTATGTTCTAAAATTTCAACAACAATATACACTATGTAATGGAATTTTTTAATTTTATAAAAATATTATTTTTCATTGATTTCAGATCTTACATGTGAGTTGTATTTTCGTAAGGGATGAAGGGAGAAATATTGATCCTGTTAACGATCGCTGCGGTGCTGGCCACAGGGGATGGTAACGATTTTAAAATAAACATATAACACCGTCAGATTCTAAACAGCTATTTACATTCTCACTAGGCATATTATAAACTGTCAACTAAGTGTGGACTGAATGATTAATTCACAATTTAAAGTGACATTCTCGACGGTTTATCAACTTTCGAAGTCAAACAGTTTGATTGTTTACCGATATTACGTTCAAGTTTAAGAATGGAATATAGATAAAGATAATTAAGTTACATTAAGTAGAGAAACATGTTTATCAAAAGAATAGTTTGAATTGAAAAATTGAGGTAGGTGGTAGTTTTAAAAATGCCTAGTCAGATAAACGTAACTATCATGTTATTTGGGTCGTGTAGTAATCAGGCACTTGTGTGGTCGAGTTGTCAAAGTAATAGCATTGTATGTTGTTCCAGTTTGTGTGAGTCATGGCAAGCGCGGCGTATGTAAACCTCTCTCGGAATGCAAAACAGCTATTGATGATTTTAGAAAATATAAAAAGAGACCACAGGTGAGTAAATATTCTTTGATTTATTTCTTAACAGCTATTGTCCGCGGCTTTGCACGCTTTTATCATTATTTTAAAAGTTTTACGTGATATGATTTCGCGTATACATGCCTCACATGGTAGGCGGTCAGTAGAGTTTAGTTTTAAAATTATAATTTAAAATGTACACCATGCAAGAGCACAAAGTTTCATTGTTTCGATTATAGGTGGCGTTGTTCTCAATTTTCAAATTGAATTGCTAATTTAATACAAAATTGAGAACAACGCCATCTTTTTAACCCCGACGATTCGAGTTGTGATTAAGAGTTTCACATTTATTCTATCACCTTATTCAACCGCATAACACAAACATGAAAACTTTGAATAGCATCTGTCAAAAAGTTGTTATTTTCGTAATATATGACATTATCATGGCAACCGATAATGTAAATGAAGGTTTCATTTAATGAACAGTTTTAATTTTCGAATTAAAAGGTCACCCATGTCATTTTCTATACCCCTGATAATGTATTTAAAACATTTTTTTATAATAGGCTCAGTAGTTTTAGAGTTTATCCGGGACGAACAAACAATCATATTTATTTCCTTTATAAGATATATAGATAAAACTATCTCAATTTCAGATGTGCACAAACTTAGGCGATGAGGACAAGGTTTGTTGTGTTGAAAGGGTTAAAGGTTCTTCAAATGGATCAAACGCACCGCCAGGGTGAGCCACATACTATTGTATTAACTCAATTCCCTTAAATAAAAGAGTTAAGCTGCCATAAAGGCAACGCGTCAGTTCCTCTGGTGTTGTAGATGTGCATGGACAGAGATCATTTAACATTAGGGAACCCGTTGTTCCCTTGCCCCCTTTCTCCTAATTAGATAAGCTATCTCTTACTTACAATCACATACCCTTATTAGGGTTCCGTACTCAAAGGGTAAAACGGGGTCCCGTTTTACCCTTTGAGTACGGAACCCTTTACCCTAGTTATAACTAAGGCTGTATCTCACGAACCGTGATAGTAAGAAAACATAATAAAATAAATAATTAAGGGGGCTCCCATACACAAACGTGATTTTTTATAGATGGTACGGAACCTTTCGCGCGCGAGGTACTCGCACTTGGCCGGTTTTTTATAATATAATATGTGACAAACGAGCAAGCGGTCCACTCGATTTCAAGAGACCGCTACCCACAGTCATCTGGTACAAGCTAATGTATTGCAGATGTGTTGCAATAAACAGAAAATAGGATATCTCCTTCTCCTATTTATCCCCTCCCCAGTCAAATCCTTCTCCCCTACTCATCTTCTTATTAGAATTGGTTGGTGTTGGTTTAATTTCAGCACCAGTCCTCCAGGGAAAGCTACCTGTGAACCGATCGCCAGGAATCTTACCGCAGCGAAAACAGGACAGAAGTCTTGGGACAGTAAGTGACTTAAGTATTACTTTATCCTGTATCTTTTAAGTACCTAAGTTATGGATAATTCAGTCCATGCTTAATTTAACTTTGTATTACTTATTATAATTAAATTGATAAATTGATGAGAAACTTTATTCTTTTTTTTATTGGGCTTTATCTTTTCAGAAATTTGAACTGAAATGTCTGACATCTGTCGGCCGTCTCGCAAATCTATTCTTAATTTTGATTTTTAGAGTTTTTTGAGTAGCAGTTCGACTCAAGAGGTCTACTTATAATGTTTTACTGGATATCGTAGCATCGCTACAGTCCTATATATTTTAAATTAACTATTACTTGTTTTCAGAATGCATAGAATATCAGGAAAGGCTGATTTATCCGTGTAGAGAGAGTAACACGCCGTCAGGAGGCATGATACGTTTGGACTTATGCAATAGGAAACCGGATAGTCTAATCATTGGTGGAGAAGATGCTTATGAGGGGGAGTTTCCTCACATGGTAAAGATCCAGGAATTATTAACTATAATTTAAAATGTAGGACACCACGCAAGAGCATAAAGTTTCATAATTTCGAGTATAGATGGCGTTGATCTTAATTTTGTAATTCATTTAGCTGAGATGACAATTTAAAAAAATCTTTAAATTTATTCAATCATCTTCTTTTTCAACCGTTTAACACAAGTATTATCTTATGAAATTAAATAAATAAGTTCGATTTAAAATCACAATTATAGTTCCGTGTAACATTTCTAAATTTTAATACTAGATGGCGGTGTGTTCTTTCTTTAAATTATCTACTGTTGGTGTCAAACATAATTTAAATGTTATGATTATGTCGTTAACTTTTTAATTACACTTTCGATGTATTTTCTCAAAAACTTAACACACTTTATGAGTCATCTATACATGTGACGTCTAGGTCCTCTTGGGCTTCGGAAACGGGACTTCAGCGGATCACTGGGGCTGTGGTGGTGTTCTGGTCAGCGAGAGGTTCATCCTCACTGCGGGACATTGCACCTACAGCAAGGAATTGTGAGTGTCCCTTCCCTTTGTATGTCACAGATTTTGAATTTCCTCAGATTCGATAAAATATCCAGAAATATGATCATCCAGCAACCCTTCCTTCTCTCGGAGAGGAGGCCTGCGTCCCTGTAGTGGGGGAACATACTGAAAAAAGACTTAAAAAAACCGGTAGATATAGTCACAAACTAGAATTTCCTAACATCAATGCTCTCAGCCAGTAACATTCCGACCGTTATTAGCTCGCCGAATCATAACTTCAGAAGGTTCTAAACCGAAGGTAGCTGCTAGGAAGCTTGGAGTCCTTTCAAAGGTACTTCGCACCGGGACAGCTTTTGACTTTATATAAAGCACAGATCCGACCGAGTATGGAGTACTGCTGCCATATCTGGGCATGCGCAGCCAGATACCAACTCTCAGCTTTATACTCGATGGAGAGACGGGCTAGAAGGATGATCGATGACTAAGACCTTAATTTGACCAGTCTTGAGCAGAGACACAAGGTGGCTGGCCACTCGGTGTATTCCAGGTTGCATTTTGGGTAGTGTGCGCAATTACACGAGGTAATTCCCTCATCTCCATTGTACCATCGGACGTTTAGACATACGGCTGGTCACCATTCTTTTATATTAGAGATAACGTGCGTTCATACGAAGAGATTCGAATCTTCGTTCGTCTGTCCGTCCAAGTATGACGTGGACCTTTAAGAGATGAGTGAATAGGCTGTTACTAAACATGGTTGGGATCGTGGTCAAGCTGTAGTTTTCAATAATTAAAAAAATTTACTCCTCCAGTGGTCCGGTGACGGACGCCAAGGTGGGTATCCTGGAGAGATCGGCGGCAGTGGACAGCACGAAGAGGTACAAGATCAAGCGGATCATCAAGCATCCAGGCTACCACTCTCCCAAGAAATATAACGACTTGGCCCTCTTGGAGACTGACAGAGAGTAAGATTATCTCGGTTTAATTAATTCTATTGTAATTCACAATTACATTAACCTTTATTCACGTTTTGCAATTGAATAAATAAGGTTCCACTACAGAATATATGGAGAACTGTTAGCGTAAGCAATGCGTTGCTGTGCCACGTAAAGTCAAAAAAGTGTTTGGTTGTATTTTCCAGTATTTTCTGTTTATTGAAGTCTATTTAAATATGTCAAAATAAAATCAAAGCGTTCTGTAACTATTATAAAGGATAACTTTTTATCTATATTTTGTTTCATAGCAAGATATGATTGTTGTAAACAAACGTCATTCACCATACATGGCGGCCATTACACTTTTTATACTTTCATCGGAAATGTCGTCAAGGCTCAACCTCCCCTTAACGACAATCCTGGATCTTTCTACCTGCATGGGATTTGGAGCCCAAGTGTGTATATTGTGGTGTACATTTATAATGGTAGGATCATGCTGGACAACCTGGCGATCCCCGCTTGTCTCCACGATGGGCACCCCATCAACGACAGCAGCGCGCAGGTCACTGGATGGGGTACCACAGTCTTTAGAGCCAACAAGGTTTCCAATGTTCTACAAAAGGTAAACAAAATTATATTTAATTTTAGATAATAATCAAAATAAATCGTCACGAACGACAAAAATATTTTCAACTTAATTAAAATTCAATTACAAACGAACTGTCGTATTTATACATTTGCTGCCATCTATTGGTATATTTGTAAATCCTTGTGACTGAAACGTAATACTTGTCTTAATTTATATCAAGAGATGGCGCTTATTTTAAAATTCAAACAAAATCTATTTAATTGATTCGTCTTAATTAAAATATAACCAAAAGAATGTGTTAACAAGATAAAGTTTTTTTAGCATACGATAGTTTTGAAATAAACGTAGAAATTATAGAGTAAATCAATGTTACTCGAATTTTCATACTCGCAATACGTTTGCGATCCCGAAAAGATTTTTTTTTATAAGATAAGGGGGCAAACGAACGCGGGAAACTTCAAGGTGCTCAACGACGCCCATGGACATACGCTGTGTTTTATCCTTCTTTATTATATCCGTTACAATAGCCTAGACATAATTAAAATTCAATGCAACATTTTAAAACATACCCATTATTTATTACACTGCCATCTATCGTCTAATGTTCAAACTATCTCAACATTAAATACGTCTTCCAGGTGACACTCCAGAAGTTCTCCGACGAGGATTGCTACATGTCGTACTCGCCGCACAGTCAGGGCATGCGGCACATGAAGCAGGGCTACCAAAGTTCCACTCAGATGTGCTTCGGAGATTGGCACAAGGCTAAAGACAGTTGTAATGTAAGTCACTTCAGGCCACATTTTAAGCTTAACCTCTTGGGCTATAGCCATTGTGGTTAGAAAGCCCGGAGGAGGTCTGGAGGCCTCCGACAACAAAGGAGTGGATGTCCTCTGACCCCAAATTATTATTATTTCAGTCTCAGTTTTTAAATAAATAATTTGTTGAGATAAAGATGGATAGTAAATTGCACTTGAATCAGGGTCATTTGAGATTTTGATATTTTAATTACTGATTGGAATGAACAACTACAGATGCATTACTGTAAATACTCGAGAACAATATAATCATATATCGCAATTGAAAAGTTTATTTGTGTTACTTAGTAAGCTTTAGCCAGCCATCTTCGTTCACATTTTACTAACTAGCCAAGTTAATAATCAACCTCTTATTGTACTTAGATATACACTATTCCAGGGTGACAGTGGAGGTCCAGCTCAAGTGAAGCATCCGCAGGTATACTGCATGTATTCGGTCGTCGGCATCACATCCTGGGGGAGGGAATGCGGCCGACCCAGCCAGCCGGCCATCTATTCCCGTGTGGCTGGCTTCATAGACTGGATCGAAAGTGTTGTCTGGCCTTAATATGAACCTATGTTAAGGTAATAAATAATATGGGGAAAATTTATGGATTTCATTAGACAATATCCTGACACAACCTTATCGGTTCTACATCTACAACGACGGCTGTGACTCAGCGACATACACGAAAATTATTTTAAAAAATTAGCAACAAAATCATTATGTTATATTACTGTCGGAAGTCGTTATAACATGCATATTATAAGCCTTATGTCTCTTGTGTTATTACAGTTTGGACTACGGACTAGAGTACGAAGGGTTCCGTACTATTATCTATAAAAAATAGCAAAAAAAATCACGTTTGTTGCATGGGAGCCCCCTTAAATACTTATTTTATTATGTTTTTTAGTATTTGTTTTAGGAAATACATCATCTGTGAAAATTTCATCTGTCTATCACGGTTCATGAGATGCCTGGTGACAGACGGACAGCGGAGTCAGTGCCGTTTTAACCTTTGGCTACGGAACCCGTACTACCCCATTTAATATGACAGATATCCGAATTAATCTAATTTATATTGAGATGTTATTTTCAAATTGGGCTGTTTTGTAACAACCAGTAAAATTATTCAAATTATAATTTCCTAGCTGAACCCGCAAACTTCGTTCCGACATATTAATTTTGCGATATCTCCTAAGTTAATTATTTAAATGATATGTTGTAAAGTATTATCATAATGTGTATGAAATGCTTCATACACATTATGATAATACTTTACACTGATGCGTGAATATTTTTTAAGTTAGAATGGGTATTAAAAGCTACCCCTAATAGATATATGTCGTCCAAGACTTTTTTGTAGATCTTCTTAAGATATGCAATTCCGTAGTTCATTGTTTTAGTCTATCTCGTAAGGATTAGCCGGCGTTTGCAATGTTAGCGCATAATGCATGTATTATAGATATCAACCTTCCTCTTGAATCACTCTGTATATTGAAAACCGCGTTAATACGTTGCGTAGTTTAAAAAATCTAAGGTAACAGACAGCGGGTGCGTATTTGATGATGAAGTATACATTTCTGAAAGGTTTACACCTTGCAGCAACATGTTGAACAATTAAGAGAAAAACGAACCGACTACAGGCGGAGTAGAACCCAACCACTTTGACCTCTGAGCCACTAAACTGTTTTGTAATGTACATTTAGGTTAACATATTCAAACAGCTGATGGCCAAGCAAAGTGTTAATAACCGTTCAATGAATAGTCGACTAATGCAAAAGCTATGTACAAAAACCATTCAAGAAAGAGCTCCCTTAATAAAGAAAACATTTAGTTATGGAGTGCTCGTGAATATGGAAATAGTTTACGTTATTATCTATATAAATAAAAACCAATGTTGGTGTGTTTGTTTGTCCTCAATTCGTTCCTAAACCATTGAACGAATCAATCACATTTTGATTAAACTTTGGCTGTTCTTCGGACGTCAGCAAAAGTCCAAAAATTTATATAAATAAAATATTTTTCAATTTTAATGAAGGCTTGCAAAGCTTCGATTTATGTCAAAAGACGTGAATAAAACAAAATAGTACAGGAGCCGACGATGCTAAGCTTGTACATCCACGAGCGTCATGCAAAAATAAATCGCCGGTGTACCTAATCCCGTTATCTTTAATAATTAATATTTCCTGTTAAAAAAAATATGACCGCGCTCGACGATGTCCAAACGACGGTTTTGTTTAACAAGTTTGTAATCCCCGCACTCTTGCGTCACGAAACAACCCCCCCCCCCC
>JWHW01018234.1:0-11331 GCA_000931545.1 Papilio glaucus | reverse complement strand
AAGAATGGATTGTAAAATGTCTCTTATACTCCGATGACCAGGTTGTGTTTGCGTTATTTATGCTATAAAAGTGAGTGGCAGTTGGCAGGGGACGTCCTAGGAGAACTTATATCGATCAGATTAGTGACATACTAAAAAAGGGCGATATAAGGAGCACCCATAACCGACGAGCTTGTATACGTAGGTGTATGGATGTAGAAGAAGCGAGAGAGGTGCATACAAGCTACATACGCTTATTTTAATCTCACACACCTTTGTACCCTCAACAGGGACTGGTCTACTGCAGGCCAGGGCCCCGTGGCGTCCAAGTGAGGGCCCTAATAGTTACTTGATATTAAAAAACATCTAAGAAATTACATGACAATAGAATTTTGCTTTTTCTTATGTTTTTTGGTAGACCCGCTAGTTACCCAGGGCTGCACAAACTGACGGGCCGCCCCTTCAATTTATTAATTACATTCTATGAAGATGTTTGACAGTTCTACTTTTAGCCTTTTATTGCGTCATCGTGAGAGGCAATTGTTTCGGCCACCATATTGTCGGCAGGTCCACTTCGATTGGTTGTAATATATTTGGATGCATTTAATTAAGTATATTGTTATATTTAACGTTTATTTTTTCGTTAGAGGGCGTTTTGGCGAGAGCCATGAAACGAACAAAACAGCGGGAGATCTGATCGGACAGGGCATGCGTGGAGTCGAATCATAATAAAATTGACAGATACAGAAATTAAAACTTAAAATTATTTTAACTGGAATGAACTCCATCTCTTGCAATAAAATATACTGTCAAAAATAGCAAATGACTTATAAAATTCAACCCACAGACAAAATCGTCCAACGTTAAACGTCTTAAGGCAGTAAAATATAGTAAAGTTAAATGCATAGGATTTCATTATGAAAATGCTATTAAAAATTTACATATTTTAATTTACGCATGTAATACAAAACATAAATTATATCTTTTTTCACAGTAAGATGTGATTTTTGTAAACAAAGGTTTTTACGTTAAAATTTATGAAATCCAAAATATTTTCGCAAAAACAACTTTTCCTCAAATTACCTTCCAACATTAGCTATCCATATTACACAATGTCACTTCACTTTATCTCACGATTTACACAAAATTACAACATTTCCAATGAAATCATAAAAATTAATGGCCGCCATGTATGGCAAATGACGTTTACAACAATCATATCTTGCAATTAAACAAGGTTTAATATTATATTTTTACCCCATAAAAATATTTAGGCCTAACGACGACTCCATTTAGTTCTCTGTTCGAGAACCGCCCTTTCCTCCGGGATCAGTATATAAGCGAGGGTCCTTCTCGGACTGCATTCACAACCCAGCGCTCGGACTCGAGGTGAGTGCTAGACTTTAATACTAGACCTAGACTAGACTTTAGTACTATGTTCATAGCACTAGAATATTTTAAATATTGGATACGTAATTTAATTCCTCCGTTCCTTTAACATATAACAAGATTTAACTACCCTCTTTAATTATACTATTGTATATCTTTCTGAAAATACAAAACTTTCGTTACGTTTCTGTGAGACAAGTAGCCTCTGTCAGTTTTTCAGTAAGTACCTTCAAGAGAAGACTGAATAGGCCTTTACTAGTCACATCCGCAAATATTTTTACTGTCATTATTTTAACGTTAAGCGTGTTTACTTGGGACGGCCAAGTGGCAGACGCCCAGTCGACCGTCCCAGGTATCGCTGGAAGGATGAGGTAGAGCAGGACCTGCTTCACCTTCAAATTTAAAACTGGCGAGAGATGCTGGATCGGAATGAGTGGAGACTCTTGTTGTCGGAGGCCAAGGCCCACTTTTGGTCACCGCGCCATTTAGTTAGTTAGTCATTATTTTAGTTCGTTAGTTAGTTAGTCATTATTTTAGTTAGTTAGTTAGTTAGTCTTTATTTTAGTTAGTTAGTTAGTTAGTCATTATTTTAGCTTAAAATAATCTTCTCTCCGTTCGATTCCCAGTGCTCTAAAGTTTGACACGTTGACACCATATTGATGGTGGCGTGTAGTCTCTCTGCCCACCCCAAGAATTGAATTTTAAGTTTCTTATATATTATTTTTACCTTGTTGTACATTATATTTATATATTAAATTCCTTTATTCAGTCATATGACTCAAGTTAAATAAAATCCCATCCCAAATCCCAAAACAGTAAGGCGCGACAATTATAGTTCAAAAAATAAATAAATAATCAACAAAAATAAACTCTTGTACATTAACAATAAAGTTTAAAATTTAATACAAGAATATAAATGAACAAAGACGAAACTTTTCCAAATTCAAATAAGCTGTTTGCTGCAACATGTTGAGCAACATGTTTCAGCAAACATATCAGATTTTCCAATACCTATTGAAATTTTCAATTCAAAAATATATCAAAGTTTAAAAGATAAAACCATAATTTCGAATTCTACGTTGGCTGGAGTTTCTTCCGCCTCTCAATGCGTCGATGCCCTCTAAAATAATCATTATTTCGCCCTTTCGGGACCTCTCGAGTCCTAATACATCCGCAAGAACAGCCCAAGTCAAGATCCCATCTCCATCCCCCAGTCACTCAGTGAAGCGGCCTGTACATCTCAAGGACCACATCTCAACGACATTAATCTCACTAGCGTATACATATGCTTTGTGTGTACAAACATATATATATATATACATTATATATAAGGGGGACACCTAAGTGGTCGCTACTATAGGTATTTGCAACAAGCTATGAATTGCAAATCCGATAGTTGAGGTGCCTACCTTTAACGGACGGAGGAAGGGATGAAAAAATCTCCCGTCATATCCTCTTCCCCTTCGCATCCCTTCCTTATTAGACAGATGAGAATAGGAAGAGGATTGGACTTGGGCCTCCGGTACCTCACTTCACGCGTGTCTGAGCTCGTAGTATTTCATCGAGCCGGTCTCGTGCAACAGATGTTGTTGCGAGCTTTTTTAAAATTATTTGTAGTATTATTCTTTAATTTGTACTTGAAATTATAATTTATGATATTTCTACGTTCGAAAAAATCTATTACGTTTTGCTTGGCTCTCTTATAAAATGTGTTTTCTTTATAAATTACACGAGATCTTGCATTGGATTATAGTCGGGGAGACGGACTCGAGAAGCGATAGGAAAATTATATGTAAATCTCATTACACAAATGATGGAAGAAAGTAAAAGAATATAAATTGCTTTCACAGTGTCGTAATTTTATAAAATAACTAGCTGTGCCCCGCGGTTTCACCCGCCCTGCAATTTTACTTAAACGAAATGATATTACCTACTTAATACTACCGTAACCTTATCATCATCTCCCTGCCCTTTTCCCGCGTATGTGTGGTCGGCACAGTATGGTCGTAGCACAGTTAAATTGATATAACTTTTTTATTTATAAACCGATTGAGATAAAATAAAAACTAATTGTTCAGTGAAGCTTACCACAATACATTAGTAAACAACCGCTCCCAAATCGGTTAAGCCGTTTCTGAGATTAGCGGCAACAAACGCACAGACAAACAGACAAAAATTCTAATAATCATTGTTTTGGGTTTTATTGCGTCTATAAAGGCCCCCAATAATAGTTTTTCTCAAATATCTTCCATGTACAGACAGCGATCAGTTACATTTTTATTATATGTATAGTGTATAGATTTAGACTAGCGGTCCGCCCCGGCTCCTCACGAGTACTCTCTCCATACAAACTTTCATCCCCTACTTTCCCTTTAAGGAGTGAATTTAGAAAAATCCTTTTTTCAGTGCTTGCCTACTTAACAACAGAAATCTCAAGCAAAATTTCAAGTTAGGGGTTCTTAATTTTTCACCCTAAAATAAAACTCTTCCCGAGGTTGGGTTGCCATGGTAACATAACACGGTTCGACAATAACAACCTTTTGACACACCAAAGAGTAGGGTCTTTTAGGGCTATAGCCCACGGCCCACAGATTTAGGACCAGGACCACTAGAAGTAGACGTTTTTGTCCGAGATTCTAGCTATACAGTAAGAGCCTCAAGTACTGTTAGCCCCACAAACACACGATCCGGCCTCCATAATTATCATATACCAACTGGGAATTGTCAGAACTTGTGTAACAAACGCTTGGTGTTCCAACCACTGAGCCATGGCGTCTCTCAAACAAACTCAATGCGAGAATTGTTAATATTGTAGTAATAGAAGGAATTGCGTTGATCGTAAACGTAGGTAATTTGGGAGCGGCTAATTGGGGAGGGGGGATGGTTGTGGTGGGCGAAATTGTACCACAATAATAAACAAAAGTGCTGATATAGCAATTGTATAAATTACTTCATGAACTCAAAGAAACCCTAGGGTATTTCGGTTAGTGTCCGATTTGTTGAGTCACGAGTATGGCGTCCGAATCTCACTACAAAAGTTTTTAAAGTTAAAAGTGTGTGATTTTAACGGTAAACTGTGTGACCCTGCGGGTTTGATAACGTTCGTGCGTTTTAAATCAAGAAATTAATAAAAAACTTGATGACAGCGCCATCTATCGGATCCTATTGTGATTTTAAGCCAGTTCACACTTTGAAAAACATGCATATTGGAAGGGAATGAAGGGAGAGTACTGAATGAAATTCATGTTGCGGCAATGAGTGGCAGTGTTGGTAGGGGACGCCCTAGGAGAACTTATATCGATCAGATTAGCGGTTTACTAAAAAAGGCCGATATAAGGAGCACCCATAACCGACGAGCTTGTATGCGTAGATGTATGTAGAAGAAGCGAGAGAGGTGTGCCAGGATCGCGCCAAATAGAAATCCATGATCTCTGCCTACCCCTCTGGGTTACGGGCGTGAGCGTATATTTATTTAAGTTGGATCCGAATCCCAGATCATTCGAACGCAAGCTGTAACGTACACCCAGAAGGCTATCGTCGTTCACAAAAATAATTACATCAGAAGAATATAAACAAACGTCTGTCCCCCCCCCTACTTAGTTAACTTAACAAACTAGATAACTTAACTGTTAACTCGGTAAAGTTGAATTTAACTTAAAAGAACGAACGAACACGTATTGTCAAGTTCTAAACTACATATTAAGTTACAACTTACCTGACATTATCGAGTTTTCTGTTAAGTTATCAAGTATTTGTATGTTCTCTAAGTAACTAACTTGTCCTATCTTCTAGTTAAGTAACCAGAGGCCCTGGACAAAGTACATTCGAAGCGATTCTATAACGAACTTCGCTATAAATATATCGCTTGTGAAGTGTGGCTTAAGAGTTGATGTGACTAGAATTGAGAAAGGTATGCTTCGGTGGTTCGGGCATGTTGAAAGGATGAATGAAGGGAGAGTAACGAAACAAATTTATGTAGCAAAAGTGAGTGGCAGTGTTGGTAGGGGACGTCCTAGGAGAACTTATATCGATCAGATTAGTGGCATACTAAAAAAGGGCGATGTCAGGAGTACCCGTACCGACGAGTTTGTATGCGTAGATGTATCGGGATCGCGCCTAATGGAAATTTATAATCTCTGTCACCCTTTTTGGTTACGGGCGTGAGCGCATATTTATTTATTTGATCTTAAAAAGAAGTTTACCAAAGAAAACTTAGGTTTGTTGCGTTTGCCACATCGAATTGTTAATGATTCGTTGAGTTCACAATTTGACGACAGTTTATGATATGCCTAGTCTGATTATAAACTGACAAAGTGCACAATCGATCAGTGGTGTCCTAACAAAGGTTCCTTTTTTCTGAATACTGAGTTTAAAGTGACAGTTTTATACAATGTTACATTTGAAATATGATAAATTTAGTAACCGGGTAAAGTTTATGTTAGCTGTCATCCCCAGTTAGGGTAAATAGGCGTGATGATAGATTTATTTGTCACACCTAAAATATATTCAGTCTAAAGTTAATAGTTTAAAGCATTAAAAAATTCAAATGCATTACATACTAAAACATTAAGAAAACGTTTTTGCAACCCTCTCAGAGGGGGGTGGCCACCGCTGAGCGCGACGGGGTTGTCAACCTTTGGATGGGAGTGCCTTATGCGAATTTACTAACTCAAAATGTTTGTAGTCCACACGCTATAAAATTTAAATAGTACGTTGTAAATGAATACCAGTAAGATTTATCACGTTAATATTAATTTCCAGCCTCTAGATGTCGCACGTGAAGTAACTTATGCATATTTAATTATACCGCCATCTGTTGGCCGGAATTAGTAAAATAAATATTTATTATGATATATATTTATTTCCTTAAATAATTTTTCAAATTTACTGTTCAATTTAATTATCGGAAATATGATGTGTCACAAAACTGTATTATGCAATGATATGATGCCAAAAGCAGTAGATATGTCATTAACGGTAGAAAAGTGAAGACTCGAAAGCATCCCAATTGGGACTCTTTCTATAGGCTTACGTAATGTGTTTACATTTGTCCACTTTTTTATAATTATTTTAATCAGGCTATCCTTTTTACAACATATGACATGTGTGAATGGTTTTAATAACCGTTTTATGATTTGCCTATATAAAGTTCTATTTCCAGCCAAATTTTATTAACAACCATTTTCAGGATACCAAAAATACTTTTACTAAAATGCACTTTTTAACCTTCATTACTTAAATAAATCCATTTCATATATAATTATATCATTTGTTCGCAGATCAGCCATTTTGAAAACTAAAGAGAAATGTCATCCGCCATGTTGACCTTTTCCCGCGTCTTCTTACTGATTGTCGTCGTTTCTGTGTACATGGAATCCTGCCATTCTGCCACCGTAATTATTTTAGAAATTATTTAATATAGTGTAATGTAAGATGATGGTAGATGTAAGCTGTTTGGTATATTATGTTATTTAATAACATAATATACCAAACAGCTTACATCAAGTGGTGTAGGCAGAGATAATGCTTTCGCTTTTTTTAAGTTTACACATAGGTTTTGACCGATTAATGGATTTTCCCGCTTGTTTTTGCACATTTTAAAAAACTTTAATGCGTAAACAAAAATCATAAATGCGTGATAGGTTATTAAGTGTGGTTCTTTATACAAAGTTTTCTTATGGTAGGTAAGAAATAAAAAATGCTTTTACCGCCGTGGATCAACAAGAGTGATGCCAGCCTTTCTAGAAAGGAAAAGAGTGGAAAGGAAAAAAAAGGAAAAGATTGGAACAGAGTAGGCCGTCGTATATACATTGGCATTTTTATTACAAATTTAATTTAGTAATCCAATTACAATAAGAAGACTCAAGAGAGCCGATGTGCTGCCTTACTAAGGGGAGATGGAGCAGTGGCTCTACCTCTCCAAGCTCCAACTTCTTGCAACACACCTGATTATAGTCTAGGCGACTGATTGCAGGTTTAAAATATATAAAAAAAATTAGTAATCCTTTATTAAAACCAATTTAAATCCTTTGTTTAACATGAGCGTTGATATCTGCTACAGATTCCTCGAAACTTCGACTCCAGACTGGCTGATGACATCATCATGGCTCCCAAGAAGAGACCCTTCTGCAATGCTTTCACTGGTAATTTGTTATTTGAAATTATAGAAGGTATAGATTAAAAAGGGATAGATTTAGATAAAGAAGAATACCTCGCTCGCCCCGAAATTCTGTTAACCCAGTCGTGTAATGGTTTCTAAATGGTTAAACTACTGGACCTAGAGGCTTAAATTAAATGTTGCCCAGAGATATCTGTTATAAAGTAAACGAGCACTAAAAAAGGATTTTTACTAAATTCATCACACACCCCTAAAGGACTAAAGTTGGGGGTGAAAGTTTGTGTGGAAATATCAATGTAAGTTGACCTGAGATCTATATGATCATTCATATCAAATAGGGTTCAGCTTAGGCTGGATATTAATGTAATTATTGGAGTGCAAGTGTAGCCGCTGGACACAGCTAGCGAAATTATCATAGCATAATCGAGGGCTTGGCTTAGAAGCCAAGCCCTCGATTATGTAGTTGAAAGATCCAAGAGATTATCGTGGCGAGTAGATCGTAATGTAATTAAAGGAAAGGGGTTTTCGCCATCTTACTTTATGAATATCTCTATGCATGTGAGAAACCCTCATATAGAGGATCCCTCCCTCATATCAGGATGTTTAATACATGGTCGCAATAAATTTTTACCCATATTTTTCTATTAATATAATAAAAAATCCCCCTTTTTTAGTATATTTACCCACTGGAATGTGACAGGCCTCTCCGAGAGAGGGTAGTGGATGGAATCCACCACGCTGGCCCAGTGCGTGTTGGTGGATTTCACATGTGTTCGAATTTGATGGTTCTAAGAAATACCGATTTCATCACGATGTTTTGCTTCACCGTTTCTGGAGTAGTGGTGCTAAAGCGCCTCTCTGGGTTCGAACCTGCTCACTGCTCCATGTTAGTTTTGTAACCGCCTATATAATAGTTGACATAGACTTAAGTAACCACTTTTATGGTTTCTAGGATGTGGCCGAAAACGATCCCAGTACGCTCCCGGAATGCCTCCACAGGACATCATGCGTCAACGGCAGGTGAGGTCTGAAGAAATGATTATACCCAAAGGTACGACATTGCCCTAATCTCGCAGTGGACCGGGGGAGACGTAGCCCCTCGCGATTAGGCCCGAGCAATGAGGTAACGTCAAGGAGGTACGAGCCTTTCGGTCTCTATGACCTGATAAGAAGTTCCCATTACGTTTAAAAATATACAATAAAAGATGGAACAAACAGGGATCATGAATAAGCCGTCCGTGATGAGTATTGTGTGACACTTAAGGGTTTTGGACTTGAGGACTTAGTTATTACCAAGATTTTATAGCTATGACCTATGTGCATCATCATGTCTTCCACTGTTGGACGTAGGCGGCCCCAATTTATCGCCACAAAGATCTGTCCTATGCCGCCTTCATCCAGTAGGCTCCGGCAACTATGTCCAGATCATCAGTTCATCATTTGAGCCCCATTTGCCATTCGTTCTATAAGCAATATGTCCGCTCCATAGCCATAAATTAAGCTATATGTACCGGCTTTGTAGGGGTATTTTTTCCAAACACACTTTCATCCCCTACTTTAGATTTGAGGGATGAATTTAGAAAATCCTTTACTAACCTAGCTAACTTAACTTACCCACGACCCAGCGTGGGCAGGCATCCCAGAAGATGGACCGAGGATCTGATCAAGGTTAAATTAGACCGACAGGGGTATGATTTTTGTGGCGGCCATAAAATTAATAACCTTAATTTTAAATGGCGATTCTATCGCCAAGAACACAAACTGATCTCGATTATTATTTTATAGATTAAATAGAATTCCAATTTAATCTGTCGGCAGTAGATTATATAAACGTTTTTCTTTTGTTGCCAGTACGTTGACGAAGAAACCCTCGGATCCCTGGTCGAATCTGAGAACGCGGTGGACGAGCTATCCCGTCAGATCCTCTCTGAAGCTAAGCTCTGGGAGGCAATCCAGGAGGCGAGCGTAGAAATAGCCCGGAGGAAGCAGAAGGAATCCTACAATCAATAAACCAACCAACCAAGAAGACAGCGAACCAGGACTTAAGAAATAAGAAGGAGACAAAATTTATTAACCTATTTCTCGAATCGAGTTTTGAATTAAAATTTATAATATTAAATTAAACATAAATATGAATATTAACAACGTGGTACCGTAGCGTTTCTGCATTAAATATTTAAATTTTCAATTACGACCCCAAATCGTCTTGTACAATTATATTTTTAATCTGTACCGTACAATAACTACAATGACAGCTGACAGCTAATTGACAGTTGAAACTGAACATGATCTTTTGATCTGTGCTCTAAATTAATTAAAAAAAAATACACTTTTGAAATTAAAAAAAAAATGTTTAGTTATAAAATCTAGAAGGTGACATAGATTATCTGTATATAATTTTAATTACGAAATAGCTTCTAATTTATCTTTGATTTGAAAGAATTGTTTTTTTTTTTAAATAACATAAAGGTTGCAGTTTATGTAAGATTAAATCATTTTATAACTTTATAGGTTATGTTGAAATTAATTTCTTTGTAAATTACAGTTATTATATAGTTGAATAAAATTTTATTCAATGTTATTACTATTTTACATAATCTGTAGCAATTATTATCTATTATATTATGTTTTAAAGAGCTATATTTGTGCGTAAAAGTAATATTAAGGCATATTAAATGTATATTCTGACTTGAAGAGTCAATAAAATCTTTTCCTGAAATAAACTTTTTTTTCTATTCACTTATAAAAAAATGTTAGGAATGATGTGATCCGCAAAAGTAACTGACATTGCCCAAAGATGAAACAATTGCAAAGCTTAGGTAGACAGGACACATTGTTTGCATAACTGGTGGCCAGTGGGGCATTTCTAGCATGCCGCGTAAATTGTTTTCGTTAATTTATTTCTACGTAAAATATATAACGTGGAAAATCATGAATACAAGCTCCTGCTCGCTCAGAATTTGTTAAACAAACCCTGTTTCACAAATTCTGAGTATAGTGCTGAATAAATAATTTACAATAAATTAACTGACACATATAACTACCCCGTTAAAATAGTTTGAGTTTCACAAACGAAGTTTTATATCAGCTTGTTGCTTTTAGGTTAGATATGTCAGCGTGGCATTTTGACGTATCGAGTTACGGAACATTTGGGAGCATAAATAATTTTTTTTATATTTTATCACTCTCAAAATCTGACAGATTATCCAACTTATAATTCACTCGGCACTTTATTAACCAGATAAGCTTATTTGGCGATTGTGAAACGGTAACGATGACTTTATTCGTCAGATAAGTCGTAAGTAGCTTATTCAGAACTTTACTTGGACATTATGAATAAGGCTATTAAAGTTACAAACAATTTAATAAATAACAATGGAAATAAAAAAATATTTCATTTCTAATTCAGAAATCAATCACCTTTATTAAAATAATAGATAATATTCTTTGCAAGCTTTCGTTTTGTAGATCTGTGTAGGACCTTTTTAGAAGTACTTTTCCCACGCACAAAGCAAACATACATCACATATAAAAAGAAACGCGTTAAACAACCATTTCATTCGACAATCAGCTGTTCTTTCGTCCGCCATATTGGAAGAACTGTCACAGTTGGCGCCAAAATACAAATCAAAATGTTGAAGACATTCAGTATTGCGTTGTTGACTATTTGTGTGCTGGGTTCGTTGTTTTAGTTCAATTAATTTTGTGGTTTATTCTTGGCGATCAGACTTATGCTAGGCTTAAGTTTTCTGTTTGTCTATTGTATTTTTGTTAAATAAAATCTAACAGTGTGTAATCATCATTGTAGGCATAGAAGTGAATACAACAACGACAACGACCACAAC
>JWHW01018203.1:34612-59827 GCA_000931545.1 Papilio glaucus | reverse complement strand
GCCAATCGTGCTCCAGCAAATGCCAGATGCGGGCTCTACCACTGTCAAATCAAATTATTTTTTTGTCTTGTAAAAATAATTGGCATCCCTACTAACAAGTCTAACTGACAGCGTAACGCAATGTTAGGGAAGCCGACTATACTAATTTGTAGTTACTCGAGCGTCATGGGGATATATGGATTTTGAAGATTAGATGGTAAAACGGAAAAAGGCGTGTACAGATTTATATAACAACATTTCGTCAGGTAATTAAATTTGTTGTTCGGTCGATATTATATTATTTATTAGGATCTGTGATCAAAGATCCGTCCATGGTTTATCAGATGTACTGGATTATTTCTGCTGATCGATTGACCCTAAATGTGCGGTTACTTAATACAGGAGCCATGGTATATTTTACTAGTTGTGCCGCGTGGTTTCACCCGCGATCATTTTAATATAAACGAATGACTTATTACTATTAATAATGTTTGCTATCACTCGCGCCAACTGTCAAACGACTGACAGTTGTGTAAAATGCACTAAAAGATTGAATTAGAAAAGATAATATTGTCATTAAGTTTCTGATTCTCCGCGTAACTTTCTTCATTTTTTCTTTCATAAGAATTTTCTACTCTTGACAATCAAACACACAAAAAAAGATATAACGAAATTGATCCAGCCATTCACACGTGGTGCCGCGACCGAGGGAAATAGATATTATTTTTTATATATCATACTTTATTTTATGACGTGCTCGAGTAAATCCCGAAATCTCCGCTTCAGCTCCCCTGCCACGACGCTAGCGGGTTCGTCATGCCCACAGTGTGAAACCTTTACTTTCACGAGCAATTTTTCGTAGGAAGTAGCTCAGCGCATAACGATATTTCTTATCACAACCCTTCGAGCGATGAGAGTCTAAGTCCTCTCTATTCATTTGAGCAACCTTAGGCCTTAGCGTATTGTGAGTCTACGTCCATTTGCTATATGTCGAAGAATCCAAAACTATCCTAAACCTGCTTTTATCTTCTCAACAGCTAAGCTTACACATCTACGTAAGTATTTGTTATTATCATCAGCATTAATGTCATTTCAAAATTGTTAATAAATAAATAAAACACAAATGTGCGGAACAATTAAAATTCTCATTCCGCACATTTGTATGAACCAGCTGTTAATTTTGACAGACTATAATTAAATAAATCGAGATCCTTAGAGATTATATTTTGGATGTTAAATGACTTTAGCTAGCCTCGACTACGAGAGCTGCAGCTTTGTTATGTCTGTCTCTGTCTGAAAAAACAAAAGCAGCAGAGCAAAGAGATTGAGCTACCAAATATCTTATCATTGGACGAAGTGGACGTCCTGCGAAATATTTCTATAATAATAATAAGCACCAGGCTCTTGAGTCCGTTATTAATCGTGTTGCAATGGTGTCCCACCGCAGAGAGTGATAAGCAGAATTGGAAATCAACAATTGGTAATTTTAGTTTGATTATTACAAAAGTCGTTCGATTTAAACGCAGACTGAGATCGAAAAGATCATTTATCTAATCGCGCTTTTACACCTTTCATTTCATTTTGATATAACTAACCATAGTTTTAAATTTTAGCCTAATTATAATGGAGGGTAAGTAAACAATTAATTACTTTCAAGTGTGCTTCAATGACAATGACATAGATAACAATATCACTTAGCAACTAAGAATAGGCATACAAAATTATCTAATGTTACTACTGCCCCATTGTCGGGGGTACAAGAAAATGCTACTGAGGATCATCATCATGTATACAATAAAGAGGCTCAAAAGCAAGCGGTTCACGTGATGCTAAGTAACCGTCTTCAGTCACCACCGCTACCAATTAACTATCGCGACAAAGAAATGAGTTGTAAGAAATACATTGCCAACCTTTTAGGTTATATGAGAGACATGACCTAAGGAAAAAGAGAATGGAGGAAGGCACCTCAATAGTTGGAGAGAAGGCAAAATTATTTGCCTCCTCTTTTCTCACAGTGGGGTTTAGGCGCAGTATGACCGTAGTCCTTATTGCCGGGCCGCCGGCCGCCCGCCTAACGCCAAACTTCCTCGATAATAATTTATTGAACTTTAGTTTATCAAATATCGCGAGAATTGATTTACTCTCGGTTTATTCTCGTCTGGCTCGCCGTAACTCTTATACACTGCTGATCTGCATTAATTACTTGTGCGTTATAATCATCCAGCACCAATTTATCATACCTGTAGAACGTAGAAATTTGAAATACCGAAAGCAGTTTGCGTTTTATCTTCACGACTGTCTTCTGTGAGGTCGTGTTGCTTACTTTAATCGGTCGTGCCCAATCTTTCTACGTCTGTCACTGTTGCCGAGCTTCATCATTTACAAATTTTCTAGTTTAGTATAGGAATGTTAGTACTGTTATGTAAGATATTTTATACTATAGATATGTTATACTCATACAAAATCACCGGTCAAAAGTGTTCCAAAGACAGTGACAGCAACATTCACACATGTCAAATGGAGTAAAAAGGATAGCGTTATTAAAGTGATAAGAAAAAAGAGGACAGCTAGTGTTATAAACGTGTACGCACATGACGTAAGCTATCGAAAAAGTTTCCCGATGGGACGCTTATGAGCCTTCACTTTTCGACCGCTAATGGTATATCTTACATTATAATATCAACCAACAGATCAACTAGCGGGATTGAAACGAGGAATTTGAAATTAAAAAAAAATATGTATTGATAATTTTCAGCAATTTTTGGATTTCTGAGATGTATTTTTATTAATTTACTTTTTTATATTTGTAGAAAAACTACGAATGCCTTTTTTTGTTAAAATAACTGTATTTTTTTATTACAGATACGATGATTATTATTAACATTAAAGTTTGATGCTTGACTCGATTTTATTTTATTTTACGTAACTCACCTAAATCATTCCGTTTTAACTTTATTTTTAAACTATTGTAAATCGATAATATTAAGGTTGCCATGACTAACAGATTTGTTAATAGAAATTGAATACCATATAAGAACTTCTGTCAGATTGGTACCAACCGGAGTACCAACTACGCGTGTTGATGCTGAATCACTGACTATACGTATAGACGACGACGAAGGACCCGAATAAGACTGTGTACCGACGACCTTACAGGCTGAGCCCAATAGAGCGTACCGCTGTGCGTGATAAAATAAATGAACTGCATGAAGCAAATGTTATACGACCTAGCTCGTCACCATTTGCTAGTCCTATGCTTCTGGTAAAGAAGAAGGACGGGAGTAACATAATGTGTGTCGTTCTTCAGAATTTTAACTTCGACGTAGTATATAGAGAAGGAAAGCGTATAGCTCACGTAGACTGTTTCTCCCGTAACCCTCTATCCCCGAACCCCAAGAAAATTTTTCGACACGGTAGAACCTAAGCGGGTACATGATACTGAGATTACCAAAAACTGGCTTCTTGTTGGCAGAGCTCTTGCCGATGTTATGCGATTCATCGAGCTATAAATTGCTCGATGAATCGCGTAACTAAAGCAAGTCCATTAGAGTTACTATTAGGTAAAGTTAACAGACCTCTGGAGGTTATGTTAGCTGAGGACGTAGAACAGGACCTTGACTTAGAGGAGTTGAGATCAAACTCAATTCGATAGGACAATTGCTAGGATTGTTCCTTTTCTTTGGGTGATTATGACCTACTAAAGAACTAAGAGCGAAATCAAACGAAGCTCGATCCTAAATTTAAGGGACCGTTTAAAGTTATTGAAGTATTGGCGAACGATACATTTTAAAGGCCCTAGACTTTAAGCGTACCTATAAGTACGACCATGATGGATTATGAAAAATGCCTAGCAAATTCCTGATTCTAGTGATGTAGAAGATGTAGAGTCCAATGACTTCAACCTAACTAAATGATAAGGTAATTTTAGTGGTGTTGTTTCTTCTCTTGTACCCGGCAGGTGGCGTTGTCATCGGGTTCGAGAAGATTTTTTTTTCATTTTTAAGGAATCCCGTAAGCCGAACAAGATAATAGCAGGCAAGCCAATTATCATGCTAGACGTCTGCTGAGTCCGATTATTTATAACAAACTAGTGTACCGCCCCGGCTTCGCCCGGCACTAATTATATTGATCTAATCACTGCCAAACTTCACAGGTTTACCCGTTAGGCCAATCTTAACGTTTCCTGAGAATTTCATCGAAATCGTTCCAACTGTGTCGGGGTCTATGTGGAACAAACATACATCGCCTTTTATATAGATGTTGAATTTTAGGTGTACTTTTGTTACTTCTTATTTTTTATATTTTCAACATAGTAAGTGCCAATTAAGGTTAATAACAAACAGTAACAAAATTTAACAAATAACCAAATGTTGTTTACTCTCTAATTTTTTAATAATAACGGAATCAGAGCGTGTGTTGCTCATGAGTTTGATCGTCCACTGCATTTGGTGCATATAAACTGGTACTATAGAATACTTGCACTTATCTAGAGGGTTGCAGAATAAATAAAATAACTAAATAATTACATCAATAATTTTATATTGCTTTAATATATGTGTATTGATTAATAATCACTGGAACAAAATGTTATTTTTTTATTTTATGCAATCGAAAAGTTATTGGAAGAAAGATTGGAAGTAGGTGGTTGAAAGAAAAAAAATATCTCACTGTCTTAATTGAATACACGCACAAAATAAATAAAGGTTATGCTCTTAAAATATAATATGTCGAGCTAACGACGTCAGATGGGGGAGGAAAATGTTAGAATGGACGCCACGAATGAATAGTTGGGCCTCCTTACAGATGAACCGATGACCTTGTGAGGACTGTAGGAAGTCGCTGGATGAGGTGCGCGGAGAACCGCATACTGTGGAAGGCATTGCAGATGGCCTGTGTTCAGCAGTGAATTCATACAGGATGATGATGAGGTTTGACATTCTATTGGAGTAAGTTTTAAGGTTGACCAACACTGCGTTTTTACTCCATTCGTTAGAGTACCCTATTTTCCAGATGTAATAAAATATATTAACGTTCATAACCCAAAGGGTAAGGCAGAGATTATGGTTTTTCATTTGGCGCGATCCTGGCACACCTCTCTCGCTACCATACATCTACGATTACTTGCTCGTCGGGTCGGGTACTCCTTATATCGCCTTTCTTTAGTACAACCCCTAACAACACTGACACTCGCTTCGCATCATAAATTTGTCTTGTTTCTCTCTCAATGAATACTTTCGACGTGCCCAAACCACCATGATTTTAATGTAAATAAAATATTCATGACTACTTACGACTCATCGGAATCTTCCTAAAATGATTACGTTGTGTTATTAAATAAGATACATATTTCGCAAGGCAAGCCAGTGGATCTAAGATTTCTACTACATAAAGGTTTGTTTCACGAAGATCCATTTTTGTAATCGTCCGCCATGAGACATAAGATGAGACATTTGAGCCTCAACTCTGCTATTTCATTGATTGCGCACCACTAGCAAATCATTATGACAAAATTGATCAACAATTGATAAACCATTGAAAGTCCATTGATACACGACTGTCTGAAACGGGCCTATATAACCTATTTACCCTAAGATTTTCAACACTATCGCTGTAATAGTGTTGAAAATCTTTTATTTCAATTAGATACTGAACCCTGTAAGGGTATTCCTTTCTGGCCGTGTTTATAAAAGCTGCAGAAATAACGCTTTTATTATCCCCGCAAATTGCTAATGCGCCTGGTCATTCGTCATTCGTCATTTCGGTGACGTAATTAAGTGACCTCCATCACTCAGTATCGTTGGCAACACTATCTTGTTTGCTGCTATATCTTTGTTTTAAAATAAGTGTGGACATACATCACGGTCGTGCTTGTGACACTATTATTTAAATTAGAAAAACTGGTCAAAGCCATAGATATTGAAAATGTGATAATAGCATTAAATAATCCATAGATATCAAAAAAAAATATAAAGAGTAAACTAGCGCTTGACCACAATCCCACCTGATTTTAAGTGGTGATGTGGTCTAAAGATGGTACGCAAAAATATTAACAAGTACCAAGCTTCTCGATTTAATTCCTTATCACAGCATGGTAGTCAACATCGGATGGGGGGGGGGTTATACAAGTTTTTTTGCACTGTAGGTGAATAAACCGTACTTTTATGATTCTCTGCTTTGGTTTTTGTAATAAATACATACTGAGGAAGTGCTGAGAAGAGCTTATATTACTATGATCAGGATGAGAATGGAGCCATACTTACTTCACTTTCGTGATATCGTGGCTGTTGAATAAGAAAACAGTCAACTAAGGTTTATTGTGATTTACCTTTGAAGGGAAAACTTCTTTAGCCGCGTTAGACAATTTTTGGATTCTATAAGGTCGTGGTATTTCACCGGTCGAGCCGGCCCATTCGTGCAACAGATGTTGTTGTTGCGGGCTCTACCACTGTTAGATGAGTTTATTATCTTTTTAATTTTTTGTTCGTTATTTTCAGGAGTCATTACCCCAATAACATTAGCTACCACTACAGCGTCCATTTAGTTTATGAACACGTCTTTGAGCGACACTAACCATCGAACGAGGTTTGCACGCGGTTTAATAGCGACCAGCCACAAACGCGTACGAGCGCCGTTACCGCTTCATCCGCACCCATCAACATCCGCAACAATCAAAAGTCTAATGTGCAGGAAAGAGAAAGAAAGTATATATGGTATAAGAGAGAATGGGATGGAGCATGATAGTCCTAGCACACTCGTCATATTATTAACAAAAAAAATACTTTTAATATTCTATCTGCGAAAGTTGCTAATTGCGTATTGAATTTCACGTTGATAAATAAGATTAAGTATAATGTTTTACTGTATTTTGGCACACTCTGTATTTCTTTAAGGTAATAATGGGAGTAAGGTAATAATTTATACGCGCTCGAAATACTCACTCTTTCATCTTCTATTGAAATTTCTTTTTGGCTTCGAGGTCTGACATTTGGTGGTTTTGGAGGTTTTGGTGGTTTTGGTGGTTTTATGTGAGGTTTGGCTATCCAAGATCCTGCTTTTGCGAAAAATCTAATAAGGGGCCCAACAAAGCGATTTGTATTATTTTTCTTCTTCTTCATTTTTGTCAAACGTTTCGCTCCTTTAGAGTTTGCATAATCATCTTCTGGACTTAAGTTTTCCCCTTGGCTCCTCGGTCCGATAATATTTATGCGGATAACCTGCAAATACATAGAGTGTAAGTTATCAATCGTATGCATGTCGAAGTCGTATAGATTTGCTGGATCAGATTCTGCAAATGTTTTAAGGGTGTGTTTATATGGTGTGTCAAACTTTATCAAACGAGATGCTACAAAGAACTGCATGTTCAATGAATAGAGAACAGTGTAATAATTAGCATTAGGTTTTGCTCCCTTATGATTTAGAGGTTAAGGTTAAGATTCGAGTACACTTAGCTTTATGATGCTCGAAGGACCAACTAATTTTATTCCTAACGGCAACCTGCTTCGACGGGGAAAAAACGGACGTCTACAAGCACAAGAATACTAGAAGCAGCATCTATTTATTTACTCACGTTGTCCCTTCTATTCACTGCTCCCGTGAAAATATATTCCTTGTCCAAGACATTTTGGTCCACTGTCCTATTTGATGACAGCTGCGAAAAAAAATTTTTTTTAATATACGGGACGGGAATTTACTCATTGTTCACTTGACAAAATTAGATCCTTTAACAAAGGTATCGACCGGGAGAGTATGGAAATCTCACAGAATACCGGTGCCGAGTAAAGGTTTTTAAGAAGTGGGATGGACCTCAAATCTAGTACCCCCGCGAATACTCGTATTCATATTTGTCCTGCTTACCCCATTTCCATCTCTTATAGGCATATGTGTTGCAAATGTGTTGCAAATATCGTCTATTATCGTCCGTTTTCACCTAAACTTAAGTTTAAACTAAATTAACTTTCAAGTTAAATATTAATAAAGGATATTTCGTTAAGTTGAAAAAACTATTATTACTTATTTCTTTTAAACAATACTTAATAAACAACTTACTTTTGAAGCTAAAGTTACGGCACAAAACAAGAGCAACAGAATACTGTTCATGATGTTTGATTCTGAAAATGCAAATAATTAATCCGTCACATAATAAATTATATGCATGTCATTTAAATTAATATTAGTGGAACGTTTGACAATATATCAGTTATCAATTCGACGATTTGACTTCGATAGTTCATAAACTGACGAGAAATGCCACGTCAAATTGTCAATGATTCTTCAGTTCACAATTTTTTGACAGTTTCTAACATGCCAATCCGATAATAAACAAACGAAGTACACAATCATTCGGTGATATAGATACCATGACCTTCCTGCTCACCCTTTTGCTTCAACAATAATATTTTTTTAAACTCCTAAGTGTTCGCCATGTCGCAATAATCCGTAGTTCAAAGTCAAATAACGGCAGAGCCAAATGAAAAATAGTTTAAATAGGTAACTATTACGGAGAAGTGTAAGAAATCGCAATGTTCTTAATTAATGAAAATTTATAATTAATTTTGTATTTTCCCAATCTCTTTTAAATTAATACCTTAATTAACTACACGCACGAGTAAAGCATATACGTCAACATTATTTTCATCATGGGAATTAATCAAGCAATTTATGAAAACCCTTGATAGATTTTATACCTGTCCTCACAAATCACTATCACATATCTATCACTTGTTAGAGATAGTGAGAAGAGACTTTTTTATGGAAGAAGGTGACAAACAAGCAAGCGGTTCACCTGATGTTAAGTGACCACTCAGGCATCCGCAACAAATAAATGAATTGCAGATGTGTTGATTACCTTTAATGGAGAGAGAAGGGGATAGACAGGAAAACGAAAATTTCCTTCTCCTATTCATCCCCTTCTTCGCCCAATCCTCTTCTTTGTAGGAAACGATAGGAAGGGGAAAAGGACTGACACCTGACCTCTGGTCTGTGCATCAATATATATAATATCACTACCTATAAAAACTGTAGCCAAAACCTATGCTGTATGGACTGCGGCCATACTGTGGCGGTCGCAAATAAGTGGGGAAAAGGCTGGGATTTGCTGACGTATTAAAAAATAGTTTATGATTTCAGTAAGCTACTTATGAGTTATTTTAGATAGTTATGAGTACTCTAGTCAAACGTTCTAAAGATGCGTCACATATTAGGATATGTACGTCGTAAGGACGCGATCTGTCTTCTGTGAGGTCGTGGTATTTCACCGGTCGAGCCAGCCCATTCGTGCAACAGATGTTGTTGTTGCGGGCTCTACTAATGTTTAAATTTAGCTCCTACCTTGTTCTCTCTTATTCTTATTCTCTCTCCAGCAGTATTTTCAAACCCAAAAACTTTCCTGCTTAAAGTGCTATACTTTAAGGTCACACACAGCAGGAATGTAACTGTTACTATTGTGGTCATTGTTCAATAGGATTTGGTTAAGGGTGATATCATAATTATTATTATTATAATAAAAGAAACAAATAACATGCATAAATATTTAATAATATTTGTAATAGTAGCTAGATCTCCGGCTGCAACAAAAACATTAATAACATTAGAAAAAACAAAATTCACTATTCTTCTGTACTTCAGAATAGACGTGGGAGAAATAAAAAGTTTGTAAGAAACGGGATTCTTACCACGATTAGCCTTTTTGAGCTCCCGATATCTCGGCACAGTTGCATGCGCCATGGTCACGGGTTGAGCCAGCCCGTTATAAGTAAAAACCACGAAAGTTTAAAGTTATATAGTGGGAGAAATAGTTCACTGAAAAGGAGTTGTTAGTTCAATCGCTCTAATGAACTAGTTCAGTCTATCACCCGTAGTTCAGTTGGTCAATCCTTCAGGCTGATCGTTAGCATAACTCACGCACGCTGAATGTGACGGCTCAGTACATTTAGTTTAGATTTAGAGAGACACGTGTTGCGATAAACGACTTAGCTCGAATAAAAACGTCTTAACATCGGTTGCATTGCATTTATTATTATTTGTAAAATAAATAAGAAAATACTTCCAGGGTGTATCAAGTTGTTGCTAAATCGATGACAACATTTGTGACATCATCACGACGTCACCAGCCGGCCTCTCTCCTCCAATATCAAATCTCTCGGAATTCGAACTCAGGCCGCGGTCGGAGTTCAGAATATAGTGATGATGTTGTACCTGTTTGTTGAGTTTATAATGAAATAAATTTGTATATTCAGATAATAAATTTAGATTTTATATTTCTATATGTCGCCTATTTTTCAAAATATATACTTCTACAACGTAAGGGTCCCACAGAAGCAATGTGTCGGAATTAATAGATAGTTCATAATTTTGGCAACAATGGCCATCATATAAAAGATAGATATAGTATGCTGTCGCGGACTTTTTTGTAGGACTATTTAAGGTAAACATTTCCATTATACATTATACACGTGTAACTCTAACGGTCTTTGCAGTGCACACCAGAATATCTTGCATATGGCGGAATTTATTCCTCCTTACTTGACACTTATCGTGATAGTTGGGACAGTTCACACAATATCTTTATAAATTATAGTCTATATGTTATTCTGACGTATAAGCTAAATTATTGTAAAGTTTCATTAAAGTCCATTGAGTAGTTTGTGCGTGAAAGAGTAACAAACATTTATAAATACAAACTTTTGCATTTATAGTATTAGTAGAATTATATAAATGTGGCACTAAATATTGAGCAATCCGGTATTTCAAAGTTATGTCCAACTTAAAGTTAGTATCATGTATGGCTAGGTGCTCGACCTAAACTTCTTTCCTCATGCAAAATGACTTACTCGATCTCCGTCTTCTGACGCATCTTGTAAGCTGGTTCCATCTTGAAAATCATTCTCAGATCTCATAGCACATTTCCAATTTTTGCACTCACACTTCGATTTATTGTAAGTCTTCATTTTCTTCCCGCCTTTGCGTAATCGAATGTTGTTTTTGTGCAAATTCACCAAAAAGCTTCTTAAATCATAATATTCCTGTGAAACATGCAATAATGGAATTTTATTTGAATTTTTTCACAAATAGGATGACATCAGAATACCATACGAAAAAACAACTTTAAAATGTTAAACATCAGAAGATCCGAAAAAAGATGACAATATGCAATTTTAGCAAACAGAAAAATAGCCCACAACACCATTTGTTGCACTGCAGGGCTTGCGCGCCTGTGAAATACCACGACCTCGCAGAAGACAGGCGCGAAGTAGAAGTATTCTGCGTTTTATCTGACGAGTAAAGACCCGGTGGCCTAATCTTAATTTTTTCCCTTCCTATACTTTTCCAATATGGAAAGATGGGAAGGGAGATTTTACTGGTCCTTTTTTTGTTTATCCCCTCCTCAGTTCGATAAAGGTAGGCAACGCATCTGCAACTCATTAGCTTGTTGCAGATGCCTATGGGTAGCGGCCACTTAATATCGGGTGAACCGCTTGCTCGTTTGCCAACTTCTGCTATAAAGAAAGAACAAATCAATGAACCTTATCAACTCGCATTTCTGCGGCATGCTCACTCTTGACCCATCCCTTTAACTGTCCAATAAAATAATCTACTTTGAATTATTTATTACACCAACTATCAAACCGAACAGTGGGTACCGTCTAATTAGTAATATAGCATTACTCACACCAGATCCATCTTCTTCCAAATCTTGTAAGCTGATTCCATCTTCAAAATCATTTCCTGATCTCGTGGCACATTTCCAATTTTTGCACTGACATTTCGATTTATTTCTAGTCTTAATCTTTTTGCTTTTGCGTACCAGAATTTTGTATTTGTGCCAAGTGTATGGCAGTTCCCATTGTCGGGCCACCAAGAAGCTTTTCATACCGTAATGTTCCTGTGAAACATGTAATTAAAGTGTACAGAAAATCCTGTATGTTAAGTAACATTTTGCAAAATAATATAAAGAATAACGCGGTAACCAACGTTCCATATTAGTCTCTATTTTCTTACCATGTCTCTATGATCTGGTTCTTCAGTAATCTGCGATTCTAAGCCTGGTACATTCACGAACGCTTTTCTATTTGCTAATTGCTAAAAACATTTAATTCTACAAAGCAAAGGAATAAATATCAAATTAAAGAATTACTGTTTTTATCTACCAAAAAGTTACCTTCGAAGCCATTGCTGAAGTTATCAACAGCATCAAAATTAACAACATTTTGAATAAAACTAAAAATAAAAATGTTATTAGTATTCCTTTTAATTGCAGAAAATGGTGAAGAACTGGATGGGAAGGTCCCTCACTAATCATCTTCACGTCTGTCTTCTGCGAGGTCGTGGCACTTTCCCGGTCTAGCCAATTTATGCAACGGCTTTTTTTATGGAAGAAGGTGGCAAACGAGCAAGCGGATCACCTGATGCTAAGTGAACGCTACCCATAGTCATCCGCAACAACGAAATGTGTTGCAAATTCGTTGCCTACCTTTATGGACAGAGGAGGCCATAGACAGGAAAAAGGATATCTTCTTTTCCCCGTCAACCCATCCCCGTCCAATCTTCTTCCCGTTCCCATCCTATCCGTATGAGGAAAGGATGGGAAGGGAAAGAGGATTGAAATTAGGCCTCCGGCACCTCACTCATCAGGCGAAACGCAGAGTTCTTCTACTTCACGCCTGTTTTTTGTGAGGTCGTGGTATTTAACCGGTCGAGCCGACCCATTCGTACAACAGATGTTGTTGTGGGCTCTACCACTGTTGAAACTGTGTCTCTGAGAAGAATATTATTTACTTAATATTAAAATATAAATTAATTAATATTCTTAACCCACTTCCAATATTAGTAATGTCTAATAAAGGCATGATGGCAACATCGATGGCTGAAATCCTAATGAAATACTACTAACTACTAAAATAAATTAGCCACAATAACCATGAATAATCACTTTACATGTAATTATAAATTAGCTGGGTTCCTTATTAATGTTTAATTTCTACTTTGGAAAACAAATCTGACTATTTATTCTACCGGTAACCCATTAGTAAGTAATAATCTCAGTCGATTTACTAACATCATCAACATAATCCCCCTGCTCGTGTGAGGTCGGCACAGTATAAACGTAGTCCATACTGTATAGGTTTTGGCTACAGTTTCTACGGCCGGCCGTCTGGCTGACGCCAACCCTCCTCGGGAATTAATATCTACTCGATATACTAACTATTAAACGAAAAATTATTTCTTATCATTGACACTAATAACTGATGTTATTTGACATTTCATTTAGTACAGGTGTTATTTTTTCAGTTCGATTCGATTTTCGGGTCTGTAAGCGTATTTTTTAAAATCTTTGACTTCATTTTTTTTTTCTTTTAATAATAAAGGAATTGGTCTTTGACTACGTTTAGTATTTAGAATACTTTCCCTCAAGGTACGGTTAAAAAATTTCATCTGTATGTGCATAGCAACAACGAAAGAATGCGTTAAGACACAAAAAAGATCGAGATTGCTAAATGGACTGTAGTTACATCACTTCCATGAGAAATGTCGCAGCAATTTGTTTTGTTTATGCCGTATTACGAACACTAGTCTATAAGAACATTGTTACTAACGGACACCGTGGTCTCTATTATTGTTATTATTAATTATAGTATTTTTTTAAGAAGATACTAATTACTGCTAATGAATAATATTTGTGGAAATAATAAACTTGACATATGTTTGTATACATTTATTTGCTAACTTGAAAGACACTAATTGATTTTTAAATGTTGTCTTCATATTGAGTTACCTGAAAAAAAAATAACATCTATAATATTGAATGATAAAAATGAAACAAAATCGGTTTTTTTTTCTATCTTTGATTCGTTGCAAAGGTATCCGCCCGAATAGCAGAATCACTAATAAAAAAAATATATCTTTAATGAAAATGCGTTTTCTCATACATTTTTCGTAAACGACGTCATCTCTGATGAAATAACAGAAACTATATATCTATATGTATAAAAGGCGATGTGTATATGTATGTTAACTATAGACTCTAAAACGGCTCGTCCAATTTCCATGAAATTTTCTGGATACGTCCATACGTATTTTCAGATTGGTCCAGAGAGTGTTCCTGTGAAATTTGTAGGGGCAATTATATTTTTTGTATACCTCGCGTTAACGAAATGGTTTATTTTGTGTATGGCAAAAGATTTGAACAAGTTATAGGTGTCAGGTTTCTATAAATATGATGTGGGTGTCCAAGAGAAGAGTGAATAGGCTATTGCTAAACTTGTGCGTACCATCTTTCGACCACATTGAAACTTGGCATCAGATAAGTTTTTGTTATGCAAGTGGGTTAACGTTTAGTAAGTTTCTCTTATTAAAAAATATAAATGTAAAATAAAATGGATACCTTATCAGTTTTCCACATCAACTGCGTCCTGTAAGAATTAAACAAGTTTGAGTTAAGAAGGATTTTTTATTATTTTACTGATATTTTTTTATTAATATTCATTTATTTTTTTTGTTCATTATATTATATCTGCACAAAGCTAACGATTATAAGCTCTCACAGAGTGTAAGCGTCCAAATGCAACGCAGCCTAAGTAAAATACGTAATGGTATTTATTTAGGTTATCATTGCTATTTATTGATATTAAATTGTTTCAGGATTGCGACAAATGGAGATCCATAACCTCTGCCTAACCTTCTGGGTTACGGGCATGTGCGTATGTTTATTAATTTATTCATGAATTGTTTCTTGGTGTTTATAGTTCAAAAATGAAAATGCTGCCATTACAAAACATTTTCGAAGATCTGAAAAATAACCAGTTTTATTTATATACTACCCAGTTTTATTTATATATGTATTTTCGGTACCCCAGCTTTTTATAGATTTTTTAAATACTCTATAATAATTGTGTAGTTTGTTTTAGTTATTAAGGTCACCCAGTTAACAGTACACGTTTTTTTCATTTACTTGTGAAAAGCGAAAAGTATTGTTATTTCAATTTTCATAGTACTTTTCCATTCCGTCATTCCGTTTGGTGGTTTGGTTGTTCACTTTTGTAGATTTTGTAAAATATGAAAACTTACTTCATCGGAAATTTCAGGGAACGCTGATTTCCAGAGTACCTTTCAAACATATAAAAAGTAAAATTAATATAAATATATTGAATATTTGTATTGGTAAAACCAGTTTGTTACGTTTTTACCCCTAAGCCAGCGCTATGGAAAAGAACGTAAATAGATTACTATTTGATGCAAAAATAAAACTTGGAAGGTGATAAAATGTCGGATGAAAGTTTGTATTGGAAAGTTATCAAAATTTGAGAGTCAAGTTATGCAAATGATTAAACGTATAGTTTGTTCCAAATCGAGATGGAAATTATGTAAACAAACAAACGTCACGTACGTAGCGGCCATTGCACTTTATTTTCATCGGAAATATTGTAACTTTGTGGAAATCGTGATATAAAGTTAAGTGAAATTGTATGATATGGATAGCTAATGTTGTGAGAAAAGTTCTATGTCTAAAAAAGTTACGAATTACAGCACAAAAGGTATCCTTTGTTTACAAAATTTCCATATTGATTTGAAACAAACTGGTTACATTTATCTCTTTGGGAAATGCAAAAAGTATTTTTTCCTTTAGATGCTACAATACATTTCAAAATGTCTATTGTAGGTTACTCTAAATACTTAATTTACTCAGACGTAGGTCGCCATCTAAATTTTCTTTTTAATCTCTCTCTTTCTCTCGTCCACAATTATGTTTGTTTTGTTTCATAGTCCAAGTCAAAACTTTTTAATAAAACAAAAACAAAGAAATTTTATAATACTCACGTTGGTATAGACCTGAAACAATTTAAAAATAAATAAATTTAAATCATTACTTAGCTCTGATGTGCAGGATACTAAACACTACTACAAAATATAAACTTTAATTTTAAAGCGACGGTAGTCTAATGGTTCGGAGTACGAACTGCCGATGATGAGATCGTCGGTTCGAATACGCCCTTAGACTATTGTAATTTTTTTAACTGAATTTCAGTTCAATAAGTATGTTGCTAGCGTACGTTGCGCATGTCGATCTCGCGAACCTTTAAGATTTTCCCCTAACAAATATCGTCTAACGCGGCTAAAGAAGTTTACACTTCTATAAAGTACGCAAACAACATGTTTGAAAAAAATAACCGGACAGACAGAGACAAAAATTGTAAAAGAATGTATTTTTGTTATAAGTACCGTATATATATTATCTGTATTGAATGTGGAAATTTTACTTATCTGTAGATATAGATAGCATATTACATACAGACACTTCAATTTTCTAATCTATATAGATAGATTTTATTTCCAAACTTTAATGTTACAATATTTTTAAAGTCTTTATTACACTTTTTATTAGGACAAATAGTATTGAGAAAATTGTTATTGATTTATAAGCGCCATCTAGTTTACAATTTCTAAGTAGCGGAGAATTGATTATCGTACTAATTCGCATTTTTTCCGCTAGGGTATTAGACGTAATAATGAAAAATATCAAATTTTGATTTTAATGTGTTGTTATACATATGATATTAAAAGTAATACTTAATGTAGTTACTTTAATTCTCTTTTGGTTTTCTAATTGTATATTGCCGCATATCGTTTCTAAATTTGTACACAGCTACACGTAACGCCATCTAGTCTTAAAGAATAAACTAATTTTCTTTACTATGGGATGGGACCCCTTGAGAAATTTTTAATAATCATTTTATAGATCATAATGTAACATATATAACTAAAAGTTCAACCTATTCAACCGAACAGCTATTTTATAGCATTTTTATCGAACAAATGTTTGACATGGTTCTTTAAATTGATATAACTTTCTTATTTATAAACCGATTGAGATAAAACAAATACTAAATGTTAAGTGAAGCTTACCACAACACATTAGTGAAAACCGCGCTCAAATCGGTTAAGCCGTTTCTGAGATTAGCGGTAACAAACGCACAAACAGACAAAAATTGCAATAATCATTGTTTTGGGTTTTATTGCGTTTATGAATGCCCCCTATAACAGTTTTTCTCAAATATATTCATGTACAGACAGCGATCAGTTACATTTTTATTATATGTATAGATATATTATTAAAATACAATGAATTTTAATATATACCATTCTTATGTACAAAGCGTACGTAAAAAAAGTATTGTTCGTATATACATATAAAACATGATTGTTACTGTATTATTTATATGTTACATATTATAAATTTAAGTTGATTAAAAAGCTTACACGGGGAGGCGAACGTTCAACCTGAAACAAAAGGAAATACATATTATAACTTAACGCTGATTGAAAATGAAATGTCAATTGTTATCTATTAGGACTTAGATCATATTCTTGATTGATTAATAACTTTCTATCTCACTCTGACTCCGTGAAGGGTCATTCGACGTCTCCTTCTCCTTGTTTATCACCTCCGTCTGTCATAAACGGCGACAACATCTGCAACTTATCTTTGTTGCAAATGTGTATGAAAAGCAGTAAGCACTGAATACACGGCACACTACCGGTAATAATCTGAGGTATAAAATTAATAAACATAGATTAGCAGATGGGTCCCCACCTTTAAAAGATAGAGGACAGAAAAAAGGATATTGCCTTTTCCCATCCCCTCCCCCGTCAAATCCTCTTCCCCTTTCCTTTATTACAAAAGGATAGAAAGTACAGAAAAACTAGGATTACGCCAACAACTCACTACTACGCAGAAATACTTCTACTTAATACCTGTCTTCTGTGAGGTCGTGGTATTATACCGGTCGAGCCGGCACAATTATGCAGCGAATGTGAATGGGCTCCATCACTGTAAAGTTTAATGTTCGGTATGGTTAAAATTTTCAAAACAACGACATATAAAAAAGGAACCTGACATCTATCTACACGCCAAAACAATTGGACCTACGATTGTGAACACAATTTTATAATGCTGGAGAACACTATGAAGCTTTTGGATATTTAAACCCTAAAGGAAAAATCGAAAATGCTATTTTAAAAATAAAAAAGGTTATTTTTAAGACCATAGGTTTATAAACCTCCAGATACTGCATTCCATACAAATTCTACATGCAAAAGTGTAGTGCTACATTTTTGCCCATGGACAGGAAAAAGAATATTTCCTGTTCCCCGTTAACCCCCTCCCCGTCCAATCCTCTTCCCATTCCCATCCTACCCTTATGAGGAAAGGGTGGGAAGGGGAAGAAGACTGAAATTAGGCCTCCGGTACCTCACTCATCAGACGAAACGCAGAGTACTTCTACTTCACGCCTGTTTTCTGTGAGGTCGTGGTATTGCACCGGTCGAGCCGGCCCATTCGTGCATCAGATGTTGTTGTTGCGGGCTCTACCACTGTTAAAGGTATGTAACATCTTTGATTAAGACATTCAAAAACGATGCTCACCCGTGGCATGCTACGTACATTTATCTGTTCCGAATTTTTTTATTTATATTAGTCAAGTATATTTTTAGCTATTTTAATTAGTACTATATTCAAATTAAACTTTTGTGTTGTAACAACGTCTGGATTTTTCAAAGTTAACAACTGAAGGTCGAAATAAAAATTATTAAAAAAATAACACGTGCTCCTACCTTCCAAATCTGCAATTATTCAACGAAATATATCAAGTTCGTAAGGAAAGAGAGCTAGGCAGAGAAAATAAGGTTTTACAACGAGAAACGTAGTTATAATATATTCATGAATACAATAATACAATTATAATTTTAATCATAAGTCAATACTTACGCTAGGAATTTCACGTTTCACAACCTATAAAAATATATTTTTGTAACTTAAACCCTTTAAAGTGTTATTGTCACTAATAATTATTGAAAGATTAAAGTATCAGCCAATATTAATGATATTTTATACTATATATGTTATACTCATACAAAATCACCTGTCAAAAGTATTCCAAAGACAGTGACAGCAACATTCACACATGTCAAATGGTGTAAAAAGGATAGTCTAATAATTAAAATAATTAGAAAAAGGAGGACAGCTAGTGTTTGTCACTTAAGCGTAAATGTAAACACATGACGTAAGCAACTGTTCGGATGCTTTCAAGTCTTCACTTTTCGACCGCTAATGGTATATCCGCTACTTTTTGTGCTATAATATAATTGGCTAATATAATGAAAGTTGGCAATCGTTATAAATATTAATAAAAAATACTTACAACATCTCCTTCCGAAGCAGATTCCATTTCTCCCGATGGAATCTCATCCACGTGCTGAAAATGTTAAACGTTTTGTTTAATATCTGTTTTTATTTTGGTTAGCCGCCATCTTTATATGTCGAAAATGTCAATTGTGTCGCAGAATTAATAATACATATAGTAGGTGGATATATATATATAAACATGTATGTATGTGTACGTATATATGTATATATTCACATGTATTATTGTTTATTTCTTTCATATCGGGCTACAATTTTTATAAGTCGTTTCTAACATTCATGAATATGTTATTTCTAATAATTGATCAGTACTTATTAGCATAGACTTACTCTAGGAGCTTGTCGTTTGGCAATCTAAAACAAAAGGTAATTATTTAGTACAGAACGATTTGTTTCTGGTCAAATTATTTAATTATTTTTTTTTATGTATAAATTTACCACCACACTGATGACACTGACAGTGACACTGACACTGACTGACAGTTTATCATTGTAAAAAATGTTATTTTAGTCTGTTGAATAGACTTCAACAGACTAAAATAACAAGTTCAAAAGCGTGTTAATTCTTCATTTGTCATTCTAGAAAAATGTAACTCGGGGATATGTTAGCACATAAAAAGTTGTTTTAATTGTTATTAACAAATTAAGATGAAAGAAAGTTGGCGTTGGCATTTCCTCACATAACAACGGGTTGCTCAAGTACAATTTGATTATTTTAACATCTTTTGAAGTGAAAACTTCTATAGCCGCGTTAGGTGATATTTGGTGGAGGAAAAGCTTATTGGTTCGACTGAAGAACATGCGACAGTAACACGCTTGAAAAACATGCTTATTTGAATTTTCGACAAACTTCTTTTCATTAATTTTGAATTTAATTTTTAAGGCATTTTGGTTTATAGGTTTATTTTGTTATTTATTTATTTACTGTTGAACTATTATCGCGCCTTCCCACTTCTTTTGATTTGTTCACATATATCGACAGTCCTTATGACTGTGTTTTTTTTTATCTAAAGTCAATGCAGAGTAAATAAAGTCTCTTAATGGAACTTACTTGTAGTCCTTCCGAAGGGGAATCAAACCATTCCTTGCTCTGAAATATTATTATTAAATATTTTATATTCATTCTTGAAATTAGTAAAAATAGTACTAAATAATGTAATTACAATTATAGTAAACACAATCCTGTAATAATAGTTATGTTTAAAATACATAAATATACATACGCCTAGGCCTAATTCTAGTCCTCTTCCCCTTCCCATCCTTTTCTAATAAGGGAAGAGAATTTGTCGGAGGAGGGGATGGAAAGGTAAATGATCCTTCTTCCTGTCTTCACCTCTGTCCATTAAGGGTAGGCATCGTATCTGCAACTCATAAGATTGTTGCCTAAGCAGTCACTTAATATCGGGGTGAGCCACACGTTTGCCGCCGTCTTCTATTAAAGAAAACTTGAAACTTGTTAAAATAATTGCGAGAAATATGGAGTATATGTGTGTATGTGATATTTGTATGTAAATCCAATATTACCGCGTAGATCAGGGGGAGCAGAGCGCAAGCTATTATAACGAACTTCATTGTAACTCCAATTAAATGATTTATTATACTAAGAAATGTCCGCACGATGTGCTTTTTATACGTTGTTGAAACAATTTGACGCTTGGTTTATAATGTTGAATGTATATCGCGAATTGTTTTGTTACATTTTACCGATTTTACGGTTTAATTGTTGATTACATATGAAGTATAAAATAAAGTCAGCCTCTGCATCTCTGTTTCTCACCGCTGATCCCTTAACCGTGGAGATATTGAAACCGTTTTCACCTTCATTCAGATTTTTCGCAGAATGCTTATAAAATGATTAAACAAATCTTTGGTAGGTTAAAATCTTATAGATCTGTTTCACGAACATTTTTCTTATATTCAATTTTGTATTTTATTGGTAAGATGCAAGGGTTCATTTTTGTTGAATATTTATATATGTTTGAACTATTGTCGCAACTTTCCAACTGTTTTGAGTTTTCACTTATGTTGGCAGTCCTTATGACTGTACCTAAGTTATGTCAAAGTAATATAGAGAAAAATTGTCATCAAGAATTCTAGAGCAAACTGTACGGTGGGATGACGGTATGTCCCACAGCAAAAAAATCAATTAAATGTTGCAAGTTATTCATAGTGCATAAATCATTATGATGATCAGTCTCTCAGTTTCTTCTTTTATATTGTCCCATAAATCAACGTCAAGCCGAAAACATGTGATAGCCCAGGTAGTGACGGTTATCAGAATTTATAGGCATTTACAGTACTTGAAAGATCATCACAGGGTGTCAATTTTCTTGATTTTTTAATGCCTATAATTAAAAAAGTACATGACAAAATTATTTTAATTATTTTCTGATAACTGATACCACCTGGGTTATCACCTGATTTCGGCTTCACGTTAATTTATGGGACAACCTGTGTATAGTAGATTGGGACGCATTTAGGCTCAGTACAGAGACGCACCGGCCAGGACGCATCTTTAAGACATTTTGAACCACCATAGATCTAATAACCGGATAGATGTTTCGTTCGATTGCATTCGTTCATTCATTAAATCATTCATTTAAAATTGCCTGTTGGTTTTTGATAAAATTATTTCTTTAAAATATATACATCGCTTCTTACGCATAACAAACGAATTTATTAAAGAATCTAGAATACAATTTTCCGGTAAAATTCCGTTACAAGCCTTTACAAATGGATTAAATTCCAGCATTGTTGGAGCAAGGACATTTAAGAGTATGTAACATGCACGTCGCCTTACAATACAGTTTTACATTATATCGATTTGTTAAATAAAATCATAGATTTTCTATTTTCAAAAGTCCTTAAAAAATTATTAATAGTGGTAGAGCCTGCAACAACATCTGTTACCTTACAGAAGACAGCCGCGAAGTAGATGTATTTTGCGTTTCGCTCGATGAGTGAGAGGTGCCAGAGGCCTAATTCTGGTCCTCTTCCTCTTTCCATCCTTACCTAATAAGGAAAGAATGGCAAGAGAAAGAGGATTTTATAAAGGATGCATAGGAAAAGAAATATCCTTTTTTTCTGTATATACCTGGTTTATCGCTTCCTTGGTCCCTTCAACGGCAACTTGGTAGTGGGTAGCGGTCACTTGATATCAGGTCAACCGCTTGGTCATTTACCACCTTCTTCTATAAAAATAAGTTTTTTTTACTAAATTTCTAGTTAAATATTTAAACAACTAAAGCTTGTGCGTAAAAATAAAGTTTGTAAACTGGATTGATACAATTTTACTAGCTTTACGTATAAAATAAAATAACACAAAGTAAAGCGCCGCCTGGATTCGAACCCGCGGTCTACAGTACGTAAGTTGGGGTCTAAACCACTGAGCCACCACTGCTCATAAATAACATTAAAGTTGAAGTAAAAATGCATGATTATAAAATAGGTTCTTTACGTCGGACATGACAGTTTAATTACAAGAAATAAGTTAAGATGTTTATCAAAGAAAAATAAGTTTTTTGTGTCGACATGACACGTGAAATTGTGAATGATTCTTTCAGAGTATTCCTTGCTGATGAGTATTCTTGAAAGTTTATAATATGCCTAGGCCTTTTACAAACTGATGAATTCCTCAATGTGTACTATATAGCATACGAAAATATTTGCAATGTTACGCAATATTCCTCTAACTAATTAAATAGATAGAGAGTCATCTATAAATTTTTGCTTTGTCAAATTCAATTTTCGAAGTAAAAATTAACCAATTAAAAAACAGAGCTAAATTAAAACTTCAATTAATTGGAGATAAAGTTATTATCGATGGTGATCGTGACTAATTTATTTCAGTTACTTCATTAAGTTTCTAGCCATCAATGTTGCCAACATGACTTCATTGGACTGTACTAATGTTGGAAGAAGATATTTTTAATATCGACAGCTTCGCAGCGATAGTTCTTGCATGTGTGTCCAATCGTAAAACTACGACCTGACAGACACGCGTCATATACAGGTATTTTATGCTTATGAGTTTCGTGTCATCAATCCCTTCCAATACTTCCCCTTTTCCTTTTTTCTTCCATTTCTTCTCTTTTTCTTTATTGTTGCGGATGTTAATTGATGGTGTATCATTTGACATTCGACAGAAAACAAGCTTTATGTCGAGGTATTTTATGCTTCGACGCTTCATCTGACAAGGGACGAAGGACTCCTTTCTCTTTCCTTCAAATGCCACACAAAAAATGAAACTAATGAAATATTTGTTTCCAGTTTTAACCAAAATGTTCAAAATAACTTTGTTAGTATTGATCTGCGCCTCTGTGACTACTTCTAAGGTAAATTTAAAGAACAGTAAATATTTCAATTTGAAGTATTTCATCTTTATAACTGAGTTTGTAGCAAGTAGCAAACAGAAGAGAGTTAGTTAATGAAACGGGCTTAAAATCGAACATTACAGAAGAAACGGAAGATAGAGGAGAGGATATGGTAAGAGAATAGACACTTAATCCAACTTCTATTTTAGCAAAATCTAGATAACATATATTCTGTATTATGCCTATGTTATTCAGTGATAACGTAGTATTTTAATAATGAAATATTTATTTTAAATCGGTACAATAGTTTTTGAGTTTATCTGTTTCAAACACACAAATCTTTCACCTTAATAATATTAGTGTAAATCATGTAAAGACCAATTAAATCTTAACTTATTCATGCATGTTTCACAGGAATATCATGATATAAAAAGTGTTTTAGCGACCAGACAATGGGAACTCCCATACACTTGGCACAAATACAAAATTCTAGTACGCAAACGCAACGAGATGACTAGGACTAATAATCAATGTAGGTGCAAGAATTGGAAATCTTCGGATTGGAGATCTGGTCATCATTTTGAAGAGGACAACAGCTTACGAGATATCCCAAGAAGTGATAGTGATGACGTCATATACCAAACTAGCCGGTACCCAATACTTAGTTTACCTGGAATACATTCGAGTAGATTATATTTGTTAAAGCTACTTAAGAAATAGACTTATCATCTTAGCTAGTAAACAAAAACCTGACTATGTGATTATCACCTATCAATGATACTACGGTAATGATTTCGAATAATAAAGTGTAAATGTAAATTTCTAAATATTTTCACCAAGCAACTTGTTCTCACATTACTTTATAACATTAGCTATCCATATACAACTAGCTGTGCCCCGCGGTTTCAACCGCCCTGCAATTTTATTTAAACGAAATGATATTACCTACTTATTACAGCCGTTACCTCATCATCATCTTTGTCCTTTTCCCGAGTATGTGGGGACATCGATATGACCGTAGCACAGTTTAACAGTTACATATGATTGTTTAAACTGTGACCATAGTCCATACTTTAAAGGTTCTGGCTACAGTTTTTACGGCCGGCCGCCTGCCTAACGCCAACCCTCCTCGAGTGTAATAAGCTACTAACCTAATCTAACAAAACATATAACAAATACATAGTTAATTTCGAATAAAATTCGTCAACATACGTGTAAATACTGATTTACCAAATATAGTTGTTACCATTACCAGGGAGAGCCGTGCGTCTCCGAAATACGTGCGTGTGCTAAGAATATCTCAATGCACAGCGTGTCTAGCTGATGCTTGCTAAATCTCCGAAACTGTCCTGTTTTGAACTTCATATAAACTTTCAATCATCATTTTAATTTCGCCGCCATAAAAAAAAACACATTATTATCGTGTGCATTTTGATTTATTATTTTGCAAATATGTACTTTTCAGTTTGTAAACAGATGAACCTATCAGCCTCTTCTTTCTTTATCCCGGATCTGAAAACATGTACAGATAGAAATATGACAGCTTCTTCTACGGGCATTAATAATAATAGGTCAGACAGGTCAAAAAACTGCTTGTATCCGGTTTTACCATAGTCACATCCTGGAAACACATTTAGGCAACAGGTGCCTCGCTAAAATCCTCTATGAAGAGGACGTTTCGCTCGACGAACGTCACATCACATAACAGTGGTAGAGCCCGCAACAACA
>JWHW01018203.1:14829-29566 GCA_000931545.1 Papilio glaucus | reverse complement strand
TTGTTATCCAAGGCGTTCTGAACATAACGGAAAGGTTGATGATGTTACAAAGGCAGAAAAAAACGATATTTATTTCAAAGGCTATTAAATAACAATTGATAGAGATTATTAAATAAGGGATATACATTAATAAGCATGTATTCTTACATGAATGTGTACAAACAATATGAAACAAATTAAAAAATATTAAACAAAAAATTAATAATTTCACTTCAGCCGAACGTTTTCCTAGCTGAAAATATTTATTCTTTGTTAATAATTAATAATTTTATTTTTTTCCCTTTGTTGAAAACGATCCAGATGAATTGTTAAAACTTAAAATAAAAACTTAATACATTATGTTATTGCTTTTTCTTACTTTTAAAAGTCCACTGCCTGTGAGATCGATCTGAAATAAAAGCAATATTGTGAAGTTATTTAAAGTTGTTTGTCTCATTAGCAATTTTGGCTTACTTCTGTAAGTATTCGAATTATTTTTGCAGATACCTTTAAGTATTCTTCTTCTACTACTCACTAATTAACTAATGTTTATATAAGCACAGATATATAAAGTTAAAAAATCCTTCCTTAGTGCTCGCCTAAGTAGTAAACTGACCAACTAATATATCTACCCAAACTATTGGGCCAAGCGAGACAAAGGATTTTTCTAAATTCATCCTCTAAAGACCTAGGGCATGAAAGTTTGTATGAAGTAATATTTATATACAATGTAAGTTAATCTCAGATATATGTGATCAGTGATATTAAATAGGGGTCAGCTAAGGCTGGGCATCTGTCGGGTTAAATTGCACGACGGGTAAAACCGTGGTGCCCACCTTGTACTGTAATATACATGTAGAAAATATAGATTACCTGTCCGTGGATGAGAGGCAGCAAGACGCAGAACAAGATAATAGACTTCATTGTCGTTCGTTGACTAAATCGACCCTGAATATAACAAATTCCTATACGAAATGATATATATACGTGTAACAAACGATTTGACATGAGTGATTTCAATTCAACAATTTTACGGTATAACTTTAAAAATATTGAGACCAGTGACGGATAATAAATACATTAAATAAGTAAGCAATCACGCCTGAAACTTTGTAAGGTAGGCAGAGAATAAAGGACGTGCATTTACCACCGTGCTGAAAACATGCTTTTTAAAATCGTTTTTAAAATTATTCGTACATTTCGTGACGTGTGTACGTATACCTGACACGTACACACGTCACGAAATACAAAAACCTCGCCAATCAATTTATTATTACAGATAATTATTTTAATAGGCATATTTCCAATTAATGTTGGGGCCTTAATTAAGTATTTCTGGCCAGCTGCCTGCCGGTAAAATCATTGTAACCCAAACTGTAGCCCCTAGCAACTGTAGCCTATCTGATCTACGGTCGTACTGTGCCGACCTTACACTCGTGGAAGCCGGCAGGGCAATGATACTTCGATAGTTTGGGCATAAAAGGATGAATGAAAAGTGATGAATGAAAGTGAAAGGATGGATGAAAAAAATATATATCTGTATCTCAGTAATGTAGATAAAGGTTATCCGAAATTTCGGATAGGGGAGGAGTCTAGATGATACATGATGGAGGATACATGCTATCATCCTTTTAAATGCAAAATAACAACTTCTTTTGCTCTCAAAATGAGTATCTATACTCATCATTAGGAATTTATGTGACTAATAGTGCTAAATGATAGATAATTGCGCCATTTTATACTTTTACAGTTCTTTAAAAATCTAATATCTGTATCCGAAACAACTGAAAGTTCCGAAATTTCATATATCCATAACATCCCTAGTATATATGTGGATATAGAAACGAGAGGTGCGTTGGGAACGTATATACCAAATAGAAATCCGTAAACTTTGCCTATCCCTTTTGAGTAACGGGTGTTAGTGTTTATTTATTTGATATGGCAATTATCGAATTTAAATTGAAAACTAGTTTCATGCATGAACTAAATTTCATGAAACTAATTTGAATATCTACGATAGTAATTTTGTATGTATGTCGTGAAATCTTTAGTTATCGCGTGGTAATGTTTGGAAGACATTTGTGTAGTTAAATAAATAATTCAATTCAATTGTTTTTATTTAATTTCTTTCCCAAAGGATTAGAACTTTTATTAACGGATCAGGACCTAGATTATATTTGCCGAGTGGATAGCCGAGCTAAATCTGTGACCAACACTGTTAAATCGTAAAAACCAATTTAAGTTGAACCCTTGCATAACTCGCCATTGGCGATCCTAAGGGCCAAGTTTATGTGGACGAAATTCGAACAGTAGTCTAACATTCTGTTGTACATCAACCCACTTGTGATTTATCAATGTATATATTATCTAACATATAATCTAGGTCCTGATCAAATAACAGATGACGTTTTAAATCTTAGACCATAACTGTAAATGCCTCGTTGACGCAAACAGTTGACACCGACGAGTTTATGTACTAATAAAAATAAAACAATATTTTTATTTGTTCAAATTTATTTAAAATGAATGTTAAAAACCAATGCCGGTACAATAGAAATTTTATTGCAACTCATAAATGCAATACAGTCTTAACAATAATACATAAAATAATAGCATTTATCAAAAAAAAAATATCAAGAACCTAAAACACCGTGGATATTAAAATTTGAATACTGAAGGAAAAAAGGGTAATTTTTATAACTTTCTTATTCCATAATCCGACTGATCGTGAACGGCGTAAGTTTATAATCTGGACAGGCCGTATTATAAACTGTCAGCAAATTGGTAACTGGAAGAATAATTCACAATTTGTCGTTTCGTTTCATTCATTCTTGACAGTTTATCAACTGTCAACGTCAAATATTCAAATTTTAAACCGATATTTATTTTTTAAAAGTTAGAATGGAAGATAATTATAGGTTAGGTTCGTTACGTTGAACGTTTAAAATATTAAATTTAATAGGTGTTTATCAAATAAAAGTTTCTTGGGTTCTAATTAACTCAACTAATAACTCGTTCAATTCACAATTTGCCGACAGTTTATAATATGCCTTGTCCGATTACAAAGGGTAAGGGTTAAACACAAACATTACCTGAGCTAAGTGGATTGTGAGCCAGGACTGTCCAGGAAAAAGTATGATATAAAAGACAAATATTAGACTATGACAAAAATTTTATGATATTGTATGAGAAAAATTCCAAATCCTTATATACTTTTCCTTTCCAATTGTTACCAATTTTTAACTTTGAAACGGCTTTTCAAAATAGATTTAGCTTAGATAACGTACCTATCTTACGTGACCCTTTAGGAGGGAGGTTAATACCACATATAGTCACAGAAGGTGGGATGGCTTAGGTTTTCTTGACGTAGACAATATCCTCTAGGGAAATTTCACATTTTCAAATATGGAGCACAGCGTGTTTTGCTCACGTATTATTAATGAAGATAAGTAATTATGAGCCAAATTATTATTTTTTAAAATTTATATTTGCAAAAACGTATTTAAAACAATTTTAATGAGTTTCTGCGTGAAACGTATATTCGTATAGGGGGAAGGTATTGGCATATATTACGGGTGACTACCGAGAGGGGAAGGGATAGTGAAAAATGGATGAATACGTTCCCTTAAATCCCAGCTAGCGTTCCGACTGAATTAATCCATTAGTCTGGTTCAGTGTAGGATAAACTATTTGTGCGTACAGTCATACTAAACATTTCTTCATGACTTGAATCTTCACTTTGAATATACATAATTTATTAATTCATTGTTGTAGCTGTGGAATCCTCGTTTTATATTGGACGACATTGCAGGGAGAGCTCAAGTTATATTGGATAATACAATTTACATAAAACTCGTCTTACAAAAAACACTCCGTCACTCCTTAAAAGTACATTATACAAGAATTAATTAATATACAGACTGTTTTACTGATCATTAGTAAGTAAATATTTAGCGAAAGAGTTTTACGCTAACTCCCACTCTATTACAGAGACTACGGAAATACATTAAGGTTTTAAATTACTTGAGTATTTTCTATTATTTTCTGAAGAAAGGAAACATAATTGGAATATTTTTTTTCTTAAATATATTTAAGTATGAATCTTGTGTATATAATTCTTTATAATAATACATTTTTGGAATAAAACTCGTAAATTATAATATACAATTCATAATTAATAATTGTGATTACATTAACTTGCCCGGGGACCGAGTTTTCTCAGGCAGGATATACCCTGGAAATAAAGAGGTATATAGTCAATTGGTTAACCCACGTTATCAGTTCATAAGTACTTATACGCCAATGGGTTAAAGAAAAAACAGGGACATGGGTTCAAGTCCACTAACCTTAAGCCGATTGTCTACCGCCAGCCAAACTAATAACTAAGGTGAAACTAATAAGTTATCCCTCCACCGAGAAATATTCGAAAACTTTTTCTAGCAGACGATCAAGCGTTTCACCTGGTATTAACCGCTACCCATAGCCAACTGCAACAAGCTAATGCTTTGCAGATGCGTTGACCTTACCTTTGATAAACAGAGGAGATAAGCAAAAAAAGGATATTGCCTTTTCCTATGTATCCCCTTCCCCGTCAAATCCTCTTCCCCTTCCCATTCTTTCTTACGCAAGGATCTTACAAAAGGATAGAAAGTATGGATAAACTAGGATTAGGCCGCCGGCACCTCACTCACCAGACGAAACGCAGAATACTCTTCTCCACTTAGTAATTTGCTTATTTTAACAACTTTACGTACTACTTAGTTAAGCTACGTTACCTGTTCCTGGTATTCAGCTCTAGAGAGCCAGAAGTTGTCCCTATTCTTGCAGACCTCCGCTAGAACCGCGCCGCCTATGAACACCATGTCCTTACGCCTTGGTGGATCTTCGATGCGGATCTTGAATTTCTAAAGCACATAGATAGAAATTACATTTTTTTAAAATGGCAAATGTGAAATACGGTGAAGTTTCAAATTCCTAATCATTAAAAACTACTAAAAATATTTAGTAAAGTAATATAATACAATTTTACTTTATTATATTAAATATAATTGATATTACAGAATATTCTGTTTATTACTCTGTGATATTTTTAGTACATAAGATATGTATATACATAGATATGTATATACATATCTTATAACCGTCATGCCGTTCGATTTTTGAAACAAATGGAAGCAAAGGCAATTCGCGTTTTGCTGAAAAGACACCTATAATGTATCAAATTTAAAAGAAAATTGATACAAAGCTGTTTCCAAGATGACAAATGTTGTTCTGTTGGTTTACATCCGCTCGAAGGACAATATGTTTAAAAATTAATATAAAAAAAAAACACTTTTAAGTTAAACGTTTTTATTTTATGTGCACTGAAAATTGTATTGTTATCTAAATTAAATGTGTGTACGAAATTTCATATCAATCTGACAACGGGAAGGTGCTTAAATTTTAATTTCTAATTTTGACCCAAATAAAGAAATAAATTCCGTACAGGCTGAGCTAAATATAACCGTTTAAAAATGGCGTATTCAGTTTGTGATAACAAATTAAATTTTGCTTAAAATGAACTCACAGCTAGCTTGTCGCAGTCGTTCCTTAGCACACGCTCCAAGTATAACTGTTTGATCTCCCTCTCGAGACGGGAAGGAAGGCCGGGGTACATGGTGGAGCCGCCCGACAGTACGATGTGTTTGTATAGCTCATTACGCATGTCTATATCCGCGGCCTGAAAAAAATATATGATTAATTCAATTAATTTAATTGTAATATAATATTTAATGGACTAGTTGTTGCCCGCGGCTTGTGTTTTTGCGTGGTACCTTGATTCTTGACAGAACTTAAATTGCTCAATTTTTTTCTCTATAACATCAGTTTAAGTATTTTACCCCTCATTCCGTAGGGCTCCTGCTTCGCCAATAAGAGCTCATGGTCGACTGTATCAAAAGCGGAGCTTAAGTCCAAGAATACTCCTGCTACCTTCATCCTATCGTTTAGTCACTTAACCACTTCATTAATTAACACACTCATTGCATCCCTTGTGCCTCAACCCTTCTAGTACCCAAATTGTTTCCTATTTAGAACCTCTTTCAGATCTAAATAGCGTACAAAACGAGCTTTAAAAGGTTTTCAACAAAATTTTGACAATACAGGCAATAAGGATATTGGGCGATAGCTGATCTGTTGCAGAGCCTATCTTCAATATAGGGACCACTTTAGCTCTTTCAAGCTGGTCAAGGAAAAGCCCCTTGTCAAAACATTTTTTATAAAAATTTGCAAAAAAGCACTAATTACCTGTATGGTGTTGAAAACCAGTTCAGCGATGCCCTGACCCTCCACATTGATCAGGTGAGGTTGAAACAAGGCCTCTGGCGCTTCGAACCTCTCGCCGCCCACCTTGATCACTCTGCCGTCGGGTAACTATAAATAATGAATTGATATGCGCTCACGCCCGTAACCCAGAGGGGTAAGCAGAGATTATGATTTGGCGCGATCCTGGCACACCTCTCTCGCTTCTTCTACATCCATACATTTGCGCATACATGCTCGTCGGTTACAAGTACTCCTTATATCGCCCTTCTTTAGTATGTCACTAATCTGATCGATATGAGTTCTCCCTGGATGCCCCCCTCCCAACACTGTCACTCAGTTTTGCAACATAAATGTGTTTCGTTACTCCCTCTCTTCATTCTCTCTCATTCATCCTTTTAACATGTCCGAGTAAGTAAAGTAACTACGACAAATTAAGTTACTTAAGTTAGATAAGATTTATTTACTAACAACCTGCCCTAGCTTGGCTTGGGTAGATGGACGAATAAAAAATATCGCCTGTGTGAGTCTCGGATAGACGATGCTGTACGATAAGGGTGCGAAGGTTAACTGGACCAGAATTAACTTCTCCGGCTCCTCACTCATCAGACGAAACGCAGAATAGTTCTACTTCACGCATGTCTTGTGTGGCGTAAGCGCAATCTAGCCAATAATATTTATTGCACATTCGAATATGTTATTTTATGGCTTACCACATAAGGTTCAACCAGCACTGTCGTCTCCCAGGCGAGACGCTGTTCTTGTTCAATATTGTATCCGATGTAGCAGAGTTTTTCCTTCATCATGCGGACAGTTTCAAAGTCTGCGGAGTGATTAAAGGCATATCCGCGGAGTAATAACAACTGTGGATAGAGAATTTGTATTATTTTTTAACATTTAAAAGCGTAAAACGAGCCTAAAAAAAAGTTTAAAATGTGCAAGAAAGTATAAACTGTTAAGAAATGACACGTCTAATTGTCAATGATCCGGTCAGTTCATAATTTGCTGACAGTTTATAACATGCATCGTCAGATTATAAACTGACGTTCACAATCGATGAGTGACGTATATATACATACCTTAATAAGGTATCTGGTGATATCCCTTCCGGCGATATCCAGACGCCTTGTAAGATGTGGCAACGCGAACTCTTCGTACACCGGGCAGATGTGAGTTACACCATCACCTTAAGCAAATATATTGAATATTTAAATGTTTGTATGTGTGTCCGTTTGTGTTCTATCTCCCTGTATAAAATAATTAATGAAACATTGCTTTTAAATCTAATAATAAATCAAATAAAAAAAAATTTAAAGGATATCATTTTTTGATGGAAAAAAAGGATGTAAAGAAACCAGGGTGTACCCTGGTATTGTAATACAGTGCTCCTGTAATGTGAACAGAGTTTCTTATGAAAAAACACGAGTATATATCACCTGAATCAACCACCACACCAGAGATAAGACCCTGAGCGTACAGCGTCAGTACCGCCTGTATGGCGATATAAGCACTGTCAAATCCGTACTTCTCGAACATTACCTGCAAAACAATAAACATGTTATAACCATAAATATAGATAATAATTTTCTATTTAGGACGATCGATGATTCCCCTTAGTACGATCGACGATTCCTCTTAGTACGATCGATGATTCCTCTTAGTACGATTGATGACCTCGTTGTTCATCACGTACATAATTTTAATATTGACGTAGTCACTTATTTTCCAAGTGGCGCTATTCACGCGGCAAACGCTTCCTGATTTTAAAACGAGCGGTAGTATGGTAACTCGCGGCGTATACAGGTAACAGTAACCAGCTGGCGAGGTCGGCGCACAGACTGGCGAGGGCGAAGACGACGCACTTCATTGGGCCCGCCTTCTACAGCCGACTGCCAGACCACGTAACGTCTTTTAAAACTAGATTCTTGAGGAAGTCTTGAATTATTCAAAAGGCTTTATAGTGTCGAGGAATTTTTGAATTGTTTTATTTTATTCGATTAAGTATTTGTAGTTTATTTAAGGTTATTTGTGTTATTAATTGGTCTTGATGCTTGGAGCTTTTGACAACTTTATAAATTTATAATGTGTTTGCTAACCATGGCCTGTTACATATTAATTACCCATTGATCTGTATTTCCTTATTTCTGAAAACTATGTTGATGTTACGAATTTTGATATTACATACCATAGTATGCGTCAAACAAAAGTAAAGGAATAAAAAAACTTTTTAAATTATATTTAACACGACAAACCTCAATCATCTTCTCTCTATTCTTGGTTGGGTTCATGGGGGGCTCGGTGAGCAGTATTTTAGTTTCTCGAGGGTCGATGTTCATCTTGCTGGGACCGAACGTGTAGTCCCACACGTGACACATATCCTCCCAATTACGAACAACCTGAAAATAAAAAGAATGTTACTCTTACATGCTATGACATATACAATAAATAAAGTTGTATTGTATGCAGATCGTGGTGGCAGCACTGACACTCTGTCAATGTCACCGTCGTGTGCAGACGTGTCATGGCTCTCTGTACTACTTACTGTTAATAACTAATGAGTGTTTTATTTAATAAACAAACATAACATAATATTGGTTTACATATGAAATTTCCGTATTAACGTACTGGCTATTTTGAATTAAAATTAAACCTGCTTGGTATGAGATTCCAAGATGAAGCATTTTCACATGACAGAACATTCTGTATTTAAAAAATGGACTGTTTGACTGCCAATTGTTTTTTCATTTAGCTTTCAAAATGAACTTTTTTACTAAAAAAAGCTCTCAAAGCATCTATAACTTCTTTTTATTGATGGTTTCCTGAGGTCATTTAACATCCAGTGAGCCAATTGCTTGTCTGTGTTTGTCTTCCCTTAAAAATACCCTTACCCCATTCTCCATTGGATAGCTGACTTCCAGCATTGATCGCAATTGTGATGCTTCATCTCCGACCATTAAATCCTGCAATAAAAATATATACTTCATTAACAATATCAAATATTTTTAAAATGTTAATAATTAGTATAAACTATACAGATAGCTGTAAATAAAACACAAAATTATACTATATGTATTAAGCTATTCACAATATAACAAAAAAAATTAGAAACTTCACTCAAAAAAACTTCAACACAAATGTCTAATAAAGGAAATTATTTAGCGGACGGACATCATTGCATTTGATTGAATAGTTTTATTTTGGACAAAATAACTTAACCTTGTAACTAATGTTTGGGCCAAGGAATTAAAATGAAAATAATTTATAATTATAATAAATTAAATACAATGAAATCCAAAATGTTTGTTGATTAATATGTAGTATTTGTGTATATAGTGAGAAATCATATTCAAGTCTATGGTAAGATTAAGCTATAAAACCTTTTTTAAATCATAGGTCCTCATGCCATAAACAAGGATTCCTCTATGTTTGTACTAAAAATCCTAATACTTTATAATCATCGCTGAGGCATACTATTGCAAAATAATTGCGCAAGCTTTTGCCAGTGCGTGAAAGTCTTCGTTTTGTTACCTGCACAACCTCAGGGTCGAACGTCTGGTATGCATGAAATATTATACTTGTTAAATATTCTACTTTGCATTTACTTCACTTTCCCTAAATAACCTCTAGCAACATCGTACATTAATCTGTATTTTTCTATACTTTGGTAAGTCAGGATGTTCAATTGATAGAAAGACATCCCTATAAAAATTAAAGTGCTTTGCTCATGATATATCAGTTCAAGATGGTAAAATCTTGTTAACTCAGTATAATATGTAGAAGGCATATGTAATCAAACACAAGAAGAGTCAACTGCTTGTTTTGTACAATCATACAAAAAAAGCAAAATATGGGGGTAAATTATAAGTTAAAAGGATTTACATTTACATTTACTAAACCAGAACTTGTTTACAAAATCCTCTACAGGACATATATTACTGTTAGGAGACAGTAATGCTGCAGTAACTAATATCTACCTTGTTTATTTGTAACCAAAAAAAATTGAAATAACTGATGCAAACTATTTATAAAAAGTTAAGATATTTCTCTGCAGTTTTATTATTTTTATACATTCAATGGAAATGTATATAAATAATAAAGTTAATTTTAATTGTTCTAGTTATGTTTTGATGAGTCATCAAAGGAGTTAGTTGATAATTATAATGCACAATAATAAACAAAGATCTAATAGTCCAGTTAAAAACAAATGAATAAGCACTAAAGACAGTTAAATAAATTATAAAAAAGTTTGTTATTATCAGTATATAAATTTAACAAATTTTGTTAGATATTTATATATATTAATTTTTCGCTAAACATTCCTTATAACACTCATGCTTAAATACCACTTACTCCAACACATATGCCCTGAAAAATATATGAAATATTAGTAAAGATAAATGGCAAGTAGATGCACATGGTTCTTGGATGCACAGAAGGGATGACAATGGACCCCACAAGTATCTCCACACCCTTGCTGTCTATCCAGTTTACTCTTGCAAGCTTGACTGGATTCTTAGTTGATTTGATTCAACTTTCACTTCCACAACTCTACAACATAAAGGTTTGCAAGCCTAGATCCAACTGATCACTGATACAGAATTCCAAAGCAACCTTTTACAAAACATACAGACTCTCCACAATTGAATATCAAAGTCTCAAATTCTTCAGGCATATTTCAATGATTCACACTACACATCAATGGTAGATACATTTTTAATAAAAAATTTTAAAATATAACAAATGATCTACTTTTGTTTCATGTACAAACATGAATCTAACAATGAATGTAATCATCAATGCTTACACAATGCATAAATGAAATAATTTATAGTACAGATAACCTACAGTAAGCTGAAAAACTTCTTTCAAAACAGTTTCAGATTATAGAATTTATTGGGTTATAAAAGTACTGCCATAAAATTCTGGGGTGGACTTTTATATCTCGGGAGCTGATTGTTGGTGAGGGATTGGTAGAGCAAGTTCCCGCTGTCTCCCAACACCACGAAAAAAGTGACCACAACGCATAGGCATCTGCAAAAAACTGATGAGTTGCAGATGCATTGCTTACCTTTTATGGACACAGGCTTTGCTTCCTTATATTGGGACAAATAGGAAAAAGGATATTTCGTTTTCCTATATATCCCCTCCCCCATCAAATCATTATCTCCTTCTCACTCTTCCTAATTAGAATAGGATAGGAAGGGTAAATGACTAAGATGAGGTCTCCGGTATCTCAGTCATCAATGGAAGCACAGCAATAATTCCACCGTACGCCTGTCTTCTGATATCATGGTATTTCACCAGTTGAACGGACCCATTCATGCAACAGATGTTATTATTGCGGGTTTTACCACTGTACCGTGTGGTCTATGTTCAAACTAACATTCAAGGAAGCAAAAATGCTAACCTAATGTGGGCATGTCAATTTTATATATAGTAGTATAGTTTATAACACTAAATAAGTAAAATGCACCCCAAACTTTGGATATTCAGAAATTTTCAAAAAAGGCTATCTTGTAATCAGATTAATTAACCATTGAAGTAGTAAGCCTCTATATAATACTACAAAACATATTGATCTGGCATTGAGGAAACAAAACCCAGTAACGGCACAAAAGGGATGACTACTGAGATGATGGTTGATAGAAAATGTGTCGTGCCTACCCATTTAGTGGGTCAGGGCAGGAGAATGATCAAATGCAGTTGTAATACAGGGAGCGCCGGTTTATATTTACAGATTGCCAGGATTCCACTATCATGAAGTTTTTAACAGGACTCCTACTCTTTAAGGAATTACTAGTAAAAGAATTTACCCTATTGACAGCAATGTATTTAAAAAAGAAACCATTCTCTCTTCATTATACCTAATTGACTATCACTTTGATACACATTACTTATGTTGATAGTACTTATGTGAATAGTGTAATTAGAAAATAACTTTGGTATACTGAGTGAAAATGTATCAAATATGTCTTAAATTTCCGGTATAAACAATTTTATTAATCTTACCTTAACATCAATTTCTCCTATTTTGTTTTCCGCACGAATGATAGGCCGGCCAACCATTGAGGGGAAAATAAAAGCAGGGAAATTGCTGCCTGCATATCCGCACTTAACAAACTGGAATAAAGTTAATTTTTAATGATGAATCAGCCGCTTATCTGACGAATATCCTCAATATTTTACACTGAACTTACCCCGGTACCATTATCGCAAACGATAACTTTTCTTCCTTGGTCGTCCATTATAGATTTTTAACTTATAAATACAATTAAAAAGTAATATAATAATGTATTACTAAATTAAATCTGCTCTACACAGTCTTACAAAACTACAAAATTGAGTTTATGAAGTGACTGTGACAGTTGGTTAGGAAGTACGCTATGTCAAACAGAAGTTTTCGAATAACAAATATCGAATCTATTGCTTTAAAAATAAGGCATAATTTGTGTTTAGTTTAGTTCACTCTTCACTTGACCCACCTAAGAAGTTGTATTTAATTACCAACGAATAGCCAGTAAAAGGCGTACAACATACTGCCACCAAAAATGAGAAAACCCAACATTTGTTTAAAATGTTTAATAATATAGCATATTATACACAAAATAATTATACGCAAAAAGTTAATTTTTGTATTTAGTTTCAGTGTATAATAACCAAATAAATCATACATTTGATTTTGATATATTGTATTGTTAGAGATTAGCCTTGGTTGCGTTGTAAATTATTTCTTAGGTTACCGACATTTGTAAAGTAGTTCTTAGACTACCTACATTTGCACTGTATAATTTTAAATAGGACGTGGTGGTGGACGCCTATATAAGGTGTTGTAAAAAACATTCAGGGCGATTCCATTTCGAGACAGAGTTGTGAGCGGAGGCTCTGCCCGAGCTCATAACAGTTCAGTAAATATTCTTAAAATACGAAATTCGTGATATTTCAATTGTTAAATATTTGATCGGTTAAATTAAATAGTACGTTTGTTATAACTTTTAAGTGTTCAACATTTAAATTGCTAACATCAGAAGTGGGATAGGATCATATGAGTTCTATCTCATACTCGCTCACAGTTTTGTTGCTTAAATTGAGGATTTATTTTAAATTAAATCCAAACGCAAATGTTGTGGATATCGTGAACACCGAAGTGGTGGACAACGAGATCTAGTTCAAATATTGCAGTAGAGCAGTATGGAGGCGATCTATTAGTGTTTTGAAGAACAATAAGCCGTATAGATCTATTACGCTTCTCCGTGAAGTTTTGACGTCGAGCAGGTAATAAGCAAATAAATTTCAATTGTGAGGTCTACGTTACCCTATCGGCGACTCGATGAAGTACACTAAGCATCATGATCGGGCATTCAGTCGGAAGTTTGGTAAGATCAAACCATTACTTATGTCGTTGACAAATTTAGCCTTTAGTAGGCAGATATGTTAGTATGCAGCTCATTGCCTTATATTTATGGCTAACAAGAGTCACTTGTTTAACAACCGATAAATTCAATCAAGGCAAGTGTTCCTTAATACTTTACATGTAGATTATTTCGGTCCCCTAGTGAAACCTGACGGTAATAACGTATTCTTGTTAAGGTAATACTTTTAACGAATACTGTCTATTTAATGATACTAGTAGTGTTCAGAATCTATTCTCTTAGTTTGAGACAGATAAGATTGTTGTTTGTAATGAAAAGGCTGTTTTAATCATCCGACTTTGTTACATTTGTTTGTCATTACAAACTTGAGTTGACAGGTTCATTATATAAACCTAGTGTACCATGGTATTGGTCAGGTGGTGTATAATATACACGCTGTTGTAAGTATGAGGATCAGCAAATAAACGCGTGGTTGGTCTTTGAGTGCTGAGAGTAGAAGTACATTGTACGGGACACAATTTCGGAGCGAGATAAAAACGTTCAACTTGCGTGTTCGGAAAGCAACTGGATAATTTCAGTATTGATAAAGTATACGTCATAATAAGTTGTGGTGAGTTCGTTCCATTTTACTTTGAACAGTGTGGTTCAATGTGTACAGCGAGATTACGAAAACGTTTTATCGTTACTTTTAATTTTACTGATATTTTCAGTTGCCACGCTTTGTGCAACATTTAAATTGTACATAGTACTTTTCTTGTTATTTAAAGTTATCCATGAGTCTCATTTTATGGTATGTGGTTCTAGAAAGATGTTCATTCATATCATGTTAGCAAGTAATTTCAGTTTGCCGCATTATATACAGATGTTTGTTTTGTTATTCTTTTGTTTATGTCAAATTCCCTTTTTGAGATTTGTCTGTCAATTAACAGACACCTTTTACTTTTATTTTCATAAGGGACAAGGGGTAAGCGAGACCTACTTAAGACTTAATGTGTGAAGTCTATAGTGTTGATTGTTGGCAAGCTGACCAGTTTACTGACCGTTTAGTTTAAAAAAAAAAAGATAAAACGTTAATCGACACGAGCTTG
>JWHW01018203.1:3949-14714 GCA_000931545.1 Papilio glaucus | reverse complement strand
CGAGCTCATAACAGTTCAGTAAATATTCTTAAAATACTTTTAATTGTTAAATATTTGATCGGTTAAATTAAATAGTACGTTTGTTATAACTTAAGTGTTCAACATTTAAATTGCTAACAGTATGATATTCAAAAACAATCATGTTGATGTTGAGCTGGGGCTAGGTATATCAAATTATCATAAAGATTGTATGGGACCTTCATCATTTTCGAAATTTATTAGTGACTGGAAACTGGTAGTAATTTACTTTTGTTTGAAGAAGATAAATGAGATTTGGACTGGAAGATAGGTCAAGGGCGCAAAGTGTCAAGTGCTGTCAAAGTCAAAGCTTTTCACGTGTTTGTATTTTGGTAATGTAATAATTGATTTATTTTAAAATATTAAAATGAAACATAAGAGATTTGAAGAAAATATTTTGGTTGATGAGGCATACACCAATTACGGCAAAACAGATAAAAATGAGGATCAAAAGAAAGGTTCAGGTATCGCTAAACATTTTGCAGAAAGCTTGGAGTATGGCGAGAGAAAGAAATGGTTTCACCAGGTAAATTACAAATTTTTGATTACTTCATTGCCATCTAGATCTTGACTGTTGAACACTTAGTTAAAAATCCTACTAACTAAACCTGGCTAAATTCTGTGCCCGCGAATTTTCTTACACATTTACCATAAATTTTATGATTGAAAATGACCTCCCCCATTATTTTCACTAAGAAAACATTCACTTTTAAGAAAAATAATTAAATTATTTCATAACTCAATAATAAGTCCAGAATTTGCAATTTATTACTAAACGTCAATTAATAATTTTTGGTTAATAACATGAGTATGTAAAAGTGAAATGCAGACAGATGGCTGAACAGAGACCACACGCACAAGACATGCTAAAATTTGCTGTCGGAGAATTTTACTGAAATCATTTTCATGAATATTAACTTTGTAATAAATATCTTATTGTAAATATAAATTTTGATAACAAGTAGGAGATGCTTGTTAGAAATTGAACATATAACCATTAGACAAGTCTGTTTCAAACCAATTTTTCAAATAGATTCCAGAGGAACCACCATCAACTAAGTCTCTGAGTCAAGATCAGGTTGAAGAGCTTCGAAAAGAGGCAAGCAGTGCGTTACATGGTGATACTTTAGCTTATGAAACTAGTGAGTTACTAAGCATTTACATTATTAAAGTCTTGGAGTAAGGAAAAATAATATAGCTTTAGATACCTTTTGCTGAACAATATATGATCTGACGCAAAAGTAAATTTTTCTGCATATTTTTCCTTTTTTCTTTTGTTTGAATTATTACTCTTCTTAGTTACTTTGTTTACATTGGAATTAGCATAAAGATAATTTAAACCCGATAAAACAGTGCATACTCATTGAGTATAAATCATCACCATTTATACTCAACAAGTATACAGTAATTACTTGTTGAGTACAAATGTGATGCTGTACAGAGTATTAATGTGGTGGCTTATTAATTTGTTGTTTTTTTTAGAATCAAACAGAAATGGCTCCTCTGACCAACAGTGGGCTAGAACACTGCTAAATAAAGGTGCCATCGGTGATAGAGTGGCTGCAGCCACAATCTTAATACAAGTAAGGAATACAAAGGAAGATTTAATATCATAGCTTGCACATTAAATCAGTTGAATGAAGAGGCACCATGTTTTGGCGCATTAAATACTAACAAAACATGTATTATCTAAATTAACTTCTAAGTTGTATTTAATACTGAAATACAGATTTATGAGTAATTAAATAATTACAGGTCATGGGTTTGTAACCATGACAATATAAATTTAAAAAGTTATCTATATATATATGTCAAGCTACAAGCAATAAATAATATAAATAAAAAAGATCTTTAAATATAAAACAAAAAATTCATTCATCAAAAATAACATTACTACTATCAAAAAAGTGCTTGCTCAGTGACAGTTGCAAATCTAGGTTTTTATCTTAAACACATACAATATATTTCAGGACAATCCTATCTACAACTTGACAGCTTTACGAAATTTAGTCAACAATGTAAAGCCGGCCAAAAAGAAGGATGGAATCGTGATTATTGGTAAGATAAATTCTTATTGAATTTTTTTTCTCTATGTTTTATTTGCATTCAGTCTTAAAATCGTAAGCAAATGTGAGGAAAATTATTATAAATGAAGTTAGAAGAATATTAGTTAAAAACATGTTTATGTTGATAACATAGCAACAAGGACAATCTATTACTGGAATAGTGGCAGTCTCCTGAGATACATGTGCCCCAGCTAGTTCAGGAAACAGAGCCTCCATTAAAATTGTACATTTTTTTGGACAATAAAGGTTATTTTTAGGTCACTGTACCCAAGGTCTGTATGTCACCAAGCTGTATTTCATGACGCGTGATGGTTAGATAGTTGAAATTTTTAAGGATGTATGTGATGATGCATTTCTGTTGCCAAATAACAAGAAAATAAATATTCAAGGAGGCTCCCATACAAGAAACGTGATCGTTTATAGATAATGGCACGGAACCCTTCGTACGCGAGTCTGACTCGCACTTATAGTTTTTTTTTTTAATCAATATTAAATTTATAAAGTAAAAAGTGACAGTGAAAGATGTTTATTCAAAATAACTTTGCTTTCCAGATGCATTGTCGGAGCTTTTCGTTTCAGAGCTATTGCTGCCCGATATAAAACTTCGTAAATTTGAGCAACACTCTTTGGGACATGTAGATGAAATGACCTCCGGCAATAAACAAGCCCGTAGGAATATACTTAAGCTCTGGTACTTTGAAGATCAACTAAAAGAGTTATATGGATGTAAGTAACAATGATCTGATAGTTTATTGCATGTTTGAGTTACTAACAAGTCACCAATTTGGTAGATAATTATTCTATATTAAAAGGGAGTTCTTTATCGCACGTTATGCGTTTGTTTGCGGGTTGATAGGCTAGACCAAAAAAAGTGTTACAATAATAATAATATTCTAGGACATTATTCACCCATGGCCATCTGATCCCAAACTAAGCAGAGCTTGTACTTTGGAAACCAGATAACTGATATCATCAAATCAGTAAGGCAACCTCCTGCAGGGTGAAGGGGATAGGTAGGTAAAGGAAACATCCTTTTTTCTGTTTCCCTGTTCTGTCCACTAAACGTAGGCAACGCATTTGCAACTCATTATCTAGTTGCAGATGTCTATGGATAGCGATCACTTGAATGGCTTGCTTGTCTGCTATCTTCTGCTATAAAAAAAAATGTTATCATCAACCACTAGCAGGATAGTAACTTACTCTCGCCAGCAATGTAACTTAAGAGATTGATGATGATAGATCGTATTGATTTTTAATTTTAGCACATTCATACCAATCCAGCATTATTAAAGAAAAAAAAATGGAACTTTTGTGCTTACAGCGTATGTGGAAGCCCTGAACAAGTTTGCTCACGATTCAGTTGATGCCAACAAAGAGAAAGCAGTCAGTTCAATGTCTTATTTGCTGATGCATCATCCGGAGAGAGAGAAGGTGAGGACATTTTTTTATTTTTTTTTAGTTTGGGGTATGGAATTCACACAAACACACAGGTAATTTGTAATTTTAAAAAATATAACCAGTCAGTCAGTCAATAAATTGTCGTTATAAATGGTAGTAGTAGACCTTCAAAAGAAAGAGTGCGTAACTTGTAGTGTATAGGAATTACAGACAGTCCTCTATGCAGATCGTACATGAAGGGGTAGTAACGGCGTCCCACGCCCTACTATACTTCATAAAGGGGTTGCTGGGGTTCTTCGGGGAGCTGGGCTAGCTGTATACAGGTCCTGCTCGCGGTCATGGAATAGCGAAAAACAGCCCCCCTACAACTAACTAATGGTGTGAATTGTTGGGTTGTTTCTTGAAAATTTAAATTAAAACAATCTTTTCACTTTCATATTTCACAATTGTTAATTTTGAGTTTTTATTAACAGATGCTACTAACAAATATCATTAATAAGCTCGGTGACCCGTCACAAGCGGTGGCCTCCAAAGTGATATACCACCTCTGCCAGCTGCTGTTCAACCATCCCAATATGAAGGGAGTGGTGTTGGCAGAAATAGAGAAAATGTTGTTCCGGTAAGATTACCCTCTCCATTGATTTGAAGTTACACTTCAATAGTTAAAGCGGTATAACTAACGTTAATTTATCACATGCCTCATATGGCCTTTAGATATCCTTGATACAAAGGTTTTGTTTTCAATGCCACAAAAACTTTAACAACTTTACTAAGTAGAGATTATTTGAGAATGTTGGGCTTTAGTACATAATAGTATTAGATATAGCGTTGTTTTTAAAAAGTAAAATTGTATAAAGGGCGATGAAGATGACTAAAAGGCGATATTGTATAACACAATAGTATTAAAATAGTGATCCAACAAAATCCTGGAAATAGAAATGTTCTATGTGGACGTATATTAAGGTTTGAATTGTGCCGGAATTGTGTCAAGTGGAAATCTATTATTTCTGCCTTCCACTATGGGTTAAGGGCGTGAGTGCTTATTTGTTTATTTATTTATTTGTTTATTTTATTAGCCGTGCTTGCATACTGTCTATCTAAGGTTCTAAAGTCCATTTCCGAAAAATATTAAATTTAATAAATAAAATATGTATGTACAATTCCAGGACAAACATTTCACCACGAGCACAATATTACGGAATCTGTTTTCTGAATCAATTCTTCCTCGGCAAGGATGATTCGAAAATAGCTGAAAATCTCGTGCGAATATATTTCTCATTCTTTAAGGCATCCATCAAAAAGGTCAGTTATACTTTAAAAAAAATAAAATACAATGTAAACTATTAATAAAGAAACACACGCGGGTGAACAATTTTTAACATTATAGTTATCGTTATATGAAGTGAACAAAGCAAAAGAAATCTATATTAAATTTCATTATGTTTTTAAAATGTACAAATACTTCATATTAATCGTCTTTTTCTTGTTAACAGGGTGAAATCGATTCTCGTTTAATGTCAGCTATACTGACTGGTGTGAAGCGAGCGTACCCGTTCGCGGACAAGGACCGACTGGCGATAGCGGAGCATGTGGCGGCCGTGCACCGGCTCGTGCACCTCGCGGGGCTCAGTGTGTCGGTGCACGCGCTAGCACTACTCTTCCATATCAGTGACGCGTCTGAAGGTACTGCGGATAGGTAAGCTGTTATATATAGCTGAGCGTTTTACATACTTTTTTGTGTCGTATATATCAAAAGTGTGTTAGTGCTGGTAGAGGGCGTCCTAAACTAAGTCCACCATATTAGTAACATGAATAAAAAGGAATTTTAACAAACGACCGTAGATTTCCATGAAGCGAGAGAGGTGTGCCTGAACTGTGCCTCTGCATACTCCACTGGGTTACGACTGACGTTATTTTTTATTCCTATCTATAATTAATCTTTCAGATATTACACAGCGTTGTACCGCAAACTGACCAATGCAGAAATTTTCAACACCACTCACTCCGCACTACTCTTCTCTCTCATCTACAAGTCATTGAAGCAGGACAAGAATATAGACCGAGTGACGTCATTCATCAAGAGACTCCTACAGTTGTGCTGTTATATGACTCCGGCACAGTCCTGTGGGATGTTATTCCTGATATCCCAAGTGGTGAAAGACAGCGCTAAGAAAGATGCCATCAAACTAGTATGGGCTAAGAGAGATTATAAAGAAGTAAGTAAGAAAGAGCAAGCGGTTCAGCCAATATTAAGTGACTGCTACCCATCTACAACACATTAGGTTGTTTACATATCACCTTTGCCCACTAATAATGGGCAGGGAAGGGGGAAACAGGAAAAAAGAATATCTCATTTTCCTATCTATCCCCTCCCCGTGAAATCCTTTCCTTATTAGAAGAGGATAGGAAGGGGAAATAGGACTAGAATTAGACTAACGTCTTGATTTATTTTAAAAATAAAACATGATTTGATGCTTTTTATAAATTACTAACTGTGCCCCGCGGTTTCATCCGCCGTGCACACCTATTTAATAAGATTGATCATATAGATCTGTGGCCAACTTACATTGGATTACAAATATTTCTCCACGCAAACTTTTATCCCCTTAATTTTAGACCCTAAGGGGATGAAATTAAAAAAAAAATTGTGCTCGCTTCCGTAATCAGATATCTCTGTACAAAAGATCAAGTCTCTAGGCCCAGTAGTTTGGGTAGTACGTTGATATGTCTGTCAGTCAGTTTCTTCTTTTATATATATAGACGAGAGGTTTGTTAGAAGTGAAATGTTTGTAAGAAAGATTCATATTTCACTAAACTATAAGATAATGAGAATAATTTTGATAAGACTTCAGAATTAAAAGAAAAAATATATTGTTTTTCAGAATCATGAAACTTTTACCCTTTTATGTAGTCTCAGAAAAGTTTAAAGTCGAAATTCAAAGTGTTTAAATACAAAGTAAAAATTATTAAATTACATTGTTTATTCTTGTAGGAAGCTAAAAAAGAAACAAAATCTGAAGAAGGAAAAGATGAGACTACAGAAGTTAACGACGCAGTAAACGAGACTATTAACTCAGAAGCAGAAGATGACGTCAAAGAAGAAGAGAAAGTAGAAAGCAAGAAGATTGATCTACTGCGTGGCGACAAGAAAGATTTATTATTGGGTAAGTAAACTACGAGACAAATGCATGTATCACAAATTACTAAGTAGCCCCCCACTGTGGGCTTCATTAGACGGCTCAAGGTCATTCAAAGTGCAATGGAGAGAGCAGTAGAACCAAAGCACCTGATATTGCCTGAAGAGTTGCAAATCTTAAGTGGCAATTGAAAAAGCGCCGGTGCGAATGAGGCATGGTACACATAAGAGATAAAAGCCTTACAAACATAACTTTTAACCCTATTTATGTGACTTAACCAATGTCTGCTTTATAGAGTATTTTTTATCTATTACTAGTGATTCGGCCTGGGTAGTCGTTTCGGAATCTATGGGGAACATCGCCTTTTATATAAGTAGATATGCACTTGTAAAAACAAAAAAAAATATCCCACGGAAACAGTACATTTTTCCGGCATAAAAAGTTGCCTATTTTACCAACCATTTTATCACTTAGATGACGATGAGGAAGAAGTGTACGTGGACTTAAAGATGGACGATGAAGGTAACGTGAAGCCAAGGAAACGTCGCTCCACCGCCGTCACCGGATGGTTCCATGCGAGAGTCAAGTCAGAAGTAAAGGAGACTGACGGAGAAGATAAGGAGGTGAAAGAAAAAGAGATTGTCACTAAGATACAACTGACTAGAGCCGCTAATATGGATAGGGTGAGTTTGTGAATCCATTTCCGTACTTTTTTCGAAATCTGTTTCATTATTTATCAAAAAAAATAATTAAAAAATCTACTTGATGCGTCATGTATTTTTTAATCTGAACACCTGTGTCACACAGAAACGAAAATTTCCATCGAAAAAAGGTCCACAGTCCACTGAACCTTAAGATTGTGAACACTGAATAACTGATAGGAAATCGTTAACTGAGAATTGGATGGGGCAAGGGATGAATAGGATAAAGAAAAATATCCTTATTCCTGTCTGTCCCCTCTATCCATTAAAAGTAGACAGCGCATCTGTAACTCAATAGATTGTTGCAGATGGCTATCCATAGGCATCTGCAGCAAGTAAGTAAGTAAGCAAAATATTGGAATTTGTCATATTTAGGTTACATTGATCGTTCAGAGGTGTACCTGTCCCTGTTTGGTCGGTCTTTGCGGTGGCCTGTCTCCATAGAGTTATAAATTCCGTCACTTTATAATACCGCTAGTAAGATTTTAATCTAAGAATGTTAACAACCATCTGATGATCTATAAAGACTTGTAGCAATTACTTAGCTGTTTGAATTATATTTGCAGGTGATCGCGGAATACAATCCGTACGTTCGCAACCCCTGTTTCGCGGGGGCCACGTGCTCCGCTTACTTTGAACTGCTACCCCTGTCCCGGCATTTCCACCCAACTGTTAAATTGTTCGCAGAGAAGTTGTTGTCCGGTAAGTTATTTTTTAACACTTAAAGGAACAATTGAGAGGCCATGAACATCGACACACACACACACTTTTCTTGAAGCCCTAATTGGTATTGGTTTTATGGAACAAGGTGACAAATGGGTCATCTGATATGGAAAGACCGCAACCCATAGGTTGCATTGCATGCGTTGCCTACCGTTAATAGACAGAGGAGCGGTTAGACGGGAAAAGGATATTTCCTTTTCCCCAGTCTCTTCTCATCCCATCCTTATTAGGAAAGGATAGGAAAGAGAAGAGGACTGAAATTAGGCCTCAGGCATCTCATTCATCGGACGAAACCCAGAATATTTCTTATTCAAACCTGTTTTCTGCGAAGTCGTGGTATTTCACCAGTCGGATGGTACATTTTTGCAACAGATGTTGTTGTTGCGGGCCCTAACACTGTTAAAAAAGACCTCTCTCGGCAACAGACATTGTTCCAAACAATTCTTCAGAACCCAGCGTGTTAGAACATACAAACGCGACAGTCTCATTTAAGACATTCTAAAGCATTATATTTGATAAAAATTAAAACTACCACATTTTACAGGTTTAATCGCGTTTATTTTTCCCCACGTTTCGAGTACTTTACAGAACTAATTGTAACGTGAGGTCCCCCTTATAAGCAAACAATAATAAGCATAAGATCTCAAGATACTGTGAGCTAATTCTAATAGATCGGAGCTGACTAAATGACTTCGTCAGCAATTTTGACATAGGGACGTCAAACACCTCAGTCAAAAACCAGTCCCTCCCTCTGTAACCATGAATGCTGTAAAGTACTCGAAACGTCGAGAACAAAAACAATACATTTTCTAACGTAATTGGGAACTAGTATAATTGCAATTCGCTATGCTCTTGTGTCTACTTTGTACATAAAAATGTTGTTTAATATTTGTTTGTAGAACAAATTGTGCAGTACAGCGGCGATCCGTTAAAAGATTTTGCCGGTATAAGATTCCTAGATCGGTTCGTGTTCAAGAACCCAAAGAAACGCGGCGAGACCGAACAGTACGGTGAAGTCAAGAAAGTCAAAGGATCACATCCCAAGTTTGCCATAAGGAAAAATTATACCGCTAAAGGTAATTAAATTATTACATTTTATACAATTTTATAAATGACACTTTTTCCTTAGATTTTTTTATATAATATAAAACAATGTTAAATAATTTATATTTCAGGTTTGAAATCAATCCCAGTGAATTCATCGACATATTTAAATGAAGACGCAAAGAAAATACCAGTTGATGAGAAATTCTTATATGAGTGAGTCATTAATGTATATGTTAGGGAATTTAAATGAACGTAGAAGTATGAGTACGTGTGGCTTAAAGTGGATGTTGTGACTAGAACTGAGAAAGGTATGCTTCGGTGGTTCGGGCATGTTGAAAGGATGAATGAAGAGAGAATAACAGTTGCAAAAGTGAGTGTTGAACGTCCTAGTGGAACTTATATCGATGAGATTAGTGACATACTAAAGAAAGGCGATATAATGAGTACACGTAACCGACGAGTATATATGTGTAAATTTATGGATGTAGAAGAAGTGATAGACGTCTACCAGGAACATGCTAAATGGAAATCTACGATCTCTGCCTACCCCTCTGGGCAGGCATGCATAGGGCGTCAGCGCAGATTTATTTATTTTACTAGCTGCTGCCGGTATTAGTTGCAATGCCATGAAAAGTAAAAAAGTGTTCAATTGCAAAATCCGTTTCTTTGAAGTGTCTTTAAATAAGCCAAAATAATATGAAAGCATTGCGCAAAAAGTTTCATATGTTGATTTTCTTGGACCACAATCTTTTGCCTCTTATCAAAGTTTAATTACAATCTGATCAATGGCTTGGGAACGTATAGAGGACAAACATACATACATACATACTAACAGTGATTTAATTTATATAAGTATAGAAATATCACAGGTTAAAGAAGGTCAAAAAAGCATTATGCAAAGACGCTGCGCTTTATTGTTACATTTTTTTCCAGTTTTCTACAGAAACGTCGTGAAGCGAAGACATCAGACGATGAAGACAGCGACGCGGATTCTGTTACCAGCGAGGACTTTGAGAAGTATCTGGACTCCGTGACAGGGAATAGAGGACAAGGTATTTATTTTATTGTACAAAAAAAGGGAACACTATAGTTCGTTCCACATCAAGATATAATTGTTGTAAACAAACAAACGTCACTTACCGTACATGACGGCCATTACACTTTTTATACTTTAATTGGAGATTTTTGTATTGTGGAAATGGAGATAAAGTGTTATGAAATTGTATAATACGTATAGCTAATGTTATAAGATGTTTTTCGAAAATATTTTGGAATTTACGAATTCTAAAATAAAAGATAAGGTGTCAACTTTGTTTACAACAATTACATCTCGATGTGAACGAGCTATCAAACAATATCATCATCTGATCATCGGCCAAAAGAAGACACTAGATAGGTAGACCTAGGATCGCCACAAATATGGATCCCCTGCCAGTGCACTTCCAATCAGATTGTCCACACATCGTCGGTTTATTTCGTATACGTGTTTGCCATTACAGAATCATTTGGCCAACTCGGCCTTCCATTGTAATTGTAAGCATCCTTTGCATAGAAGTTCGTTTACTTTCTAGGGCCTTGTATGTTAAACATAATAGTATGCTTAACTTTTACTCTTAAGTAGATATGAAAGCGAAAAAATTATATCCAATCATATTCATCTTATGATGAAACTGAA
>JWHW01018184.1:122445-145260 GCA_000931545.1 Papilio glaucus | reverse complement strand
GTATAAAGGTAAATATATATTACAGTGTAACCAGTAAGCTAAGAACAACTTTTCTTTACCATGGGTTTACACTGCCGAAAACATTGATAAAACATATTGTCATCTCAGTTTTATCAGTAAAAATATTCAGTAACGTGCTCTGCGTCGCCCAGGTTTTTATGATACCTGCTAGTAAGTGACCGCTTATGCAAAAAGCTAACATGTTATAGATGCTTGTCTATGTCTTCCTTTAATGGACAGAAGAGGGGATAAACAAAACAAAGGATATTTCCTTTTCCTACCCATCCTTACCCCCGTCAAATCTCTTCTTTCCATTCTTTCTCTTATTAGAAAAGGATAAGAAGGGGATAAGGGAATTAGGCCTCCGACACGTCACTCATCGTACGAAATGTAGAATACTTCTACTTCACGCCTGTGCTCTGTGAGGTCGTATTTTACTGGTCGAGCCCATTCGTGTAACAAATGCTGTAGTTGCGGTCTTTACCATTGACGTAAATTTTGTTGGTGCATGATAATAATGAGATATATCACTTATGCAACATTAATATTATTGAAGCTAGTTACGGTACTTAACCAGTGTCAGCATCTTCTAGAGCCAGACGCCGAGTTGGCTGAACAAGATAGATATCGACAGCGAGACCGTTGGGAGCGCACATTAAGATAATGATGGCAGGACGCCACCATATTTTGGTAAGGTTTTTTAGAATTGACCTTACCCTACACACTATATTACATATTCAAAATGGTTGCCATTAATATGGCTAGGAGAATGGCTGACGCCATCTTTATTGTGATTACCTTAGAGCAAGAATTCACTGCAAGGAGGTTAGGAATTTCTGGATAAAGGAGTATCAGAAATTCCAGTCCTCATTGAACTATATTCGTCGAGAAATTAATGCATGCCTTACACGTACATTGTTCAAGACAGTACCTGTCCGTATTTTATTAGCGGGTGGTAGATGTGTTCAATTATTTTGAAAATGTATTCTTGAAATTTTAAGGTAGTTCGAAATATTCGTTAGTATTTTGTAAATATAGAGGGTAAGGTTAGATTTATTTTTTTATTTATAAGGTAATCATAAATATATAGTTAAAAAGTGTGTGAATTACAATGGCCGTTCTTAGTAGTTTATGAATATTTTATTAATAAATAAGAAATTGCGCCGGTCTTTAAAGAGGTAGGCAGAGATATGGTATTCACAATTGGCAAGGTCCTAAAACACCTCCATCGCTTCCTAATCGCTTACGTTGTTGACATATCTTTGATTCGTCGAAAATTAAAAAAAAACTCCTTTTTAATCCTGTTAATTTTTACCTTGTGTTTTTTCGTTTTTGGATCATTGTATGTACATGATAAATTAATGGAACTCCAAGGTCTTAACAACAATTTACATATATAAGGACTGCCGACAAATGAAAACTCAAAACAGATGGGAAGGTGAGAAAATAATAAACCCAAAGACAACAAAAACAAACCCTTGCTACCTAACAATAAAGTTCAAAATTGAATACAAGAAAAAAATAATGAACATGTTGAGTATGTTGTTCAAGCGAATCTATAGGACTACCGCCCAGCAAATATTGTTTAAGGCGGCTAAAGAAGTTTTCACTTATTTATACTTATCAGAAATTATATACAGCCTTAAATAACTAAAGTGAGATACAAAGATCACGTTCGTTTTGCTATTAAGAAATATAATAACCGAATTACCATTTTAAATTCTATACTGAACAGAATTGTATTATGTGGCAACGAGACACAAGGTAGTGGTTAGGTTATGGTGTAACTCGGACCATTCAATTGGGTATTGCACCATTTCAGGGCTAAATTTGGTTCAAATTAGCCAACGACAATGAATAATTGTTTTTTTGTGACTTTTTTACTTTCAATTTACCGTGAATTGCTATTACAGATAAAATAAACGCTCAATTTAACAGTTGGCTTCCACTGTCGTTAGATCGTGTCGGGATACAACTCCATCTTTCTCTCTGAGAAAACTGAGATGACAATAGGTTTTATGAATGTTTTCAGCAGTGAAAACCCACGTCAGTCAGTTGAAACAAATCACTATTCGAAAAGTGATTTGTTAAGTGAGCGTTTATTATGGCCGACCATAATAGCTCAATAGAGGCCTCTATAAGGAGAATAGTAATTGTTCCTGGTATTACAGATAAAGTAGGTATAAAGTTGTAGGCTAGAAGTCTAAAGTAGGATATAAAAGTTTTTATGGATAAATGATATTAATACAATGTTGACCTCAGATCTATCATATCAGGGTTCAGCTTAGGTTGGTCAATTATCGGTTAAATTGGACAGCGGGTGAAGCCGCGGGGCACAGCTTGTAATGAACTAAAAATATTACCGCAAGTACAATGGGGCGTAACGCTTGCATGTAAATCTACTTCCTTCGTACAATTTGAGAAGTGATATTTTGTAAATAGCTATTGGAAATAGTCTTATGTTTACTAAATATTTTGCAACAACAATTCGCAAATTTTACGACATGCAGATTTAAACCGTGATATCAAGTATATTGCCGCAACTGTGAGAAACACAGTAGTTATAGACCATGGACTATAACACCGATTATGATGATATGGAATGGTCACGGAGCCACGGACGGGACGGGGATGAAAAACATCGTCGGTGACGATTTTTAGCACGTCCCATCTTATGCCTGTTTAATATTATTGTAATATGTTACAATTACAGTTTACAACTCGGAGTCCCTCTGCGTGATTGCATCAGAAATGATGAGATCCGCAGGAGATCTAAGGTAACCGATATTGAACAAAGAATTGCAATGGGCCGGAGAGAATTGCCAAGAATTGCTCGCAGAACGGATAGCTGATGGGCCGAAAGGTCCTAGAGTGGCGACCACAGGTCGACGCAGCGTAGGTAGGTCTCCCACACGATGGATCGATGATCTGGTCAAGGTTACGGGAGCTGGATGAGGACGGTAGATGACCGGTCTTTGTGGGGCTCAATAGTGGAAGGGCACATCCAGCAGTGGACGAATATCAGCTGAAACGACAGTTTACAACAGTTTAGGTCGTTAATTCTGATTTACAATCAGGGCTCGTATGCTAGATTCCACGTACCCCGTCACGGCCCCCTCACGTACGGGTAAAATCCCGTTACGTATGCAAATGACTTAAGTATATAAATAAGTCATATAGAAACCGAATAATTGCCAGACTTAATTGGCAATCAGCCGGGCACATTACTCGTAAAACTGATGGCCGATAAAGTCATAAGCGATCACGAACTGGACGACGCACCGTAGACCAGATCTTCCACAAAAAGTAACTAAAATCTGTTCAAGGTTGAATATGGATCCTTTGGGGAGATCAAGCGTGACACTTGCTCGCAAATAATGTAATTGAAAACAACTTTGATGTGAAAAGGAACTCAATTTAATTGTTCGCCAGCTTTGCCATTGGAGAGACTCGTCTAGCGGCGCGGGATAACTCTACTGAAAGCCTTCTCGAGTTCTAATTACTGGGAGTCTGTCTGAGACAAAACCAATCTAGGATTTTTTCATAAGTTCTGTTATATTTCCTATAAAAGCCGTCAGATTGCTTGTATAAGTAGTTGCCTTCGTTGATGGGAATAATTAATTTGGATAATGTTAAGATGTTTGTTTGAATTTTTAATTAATAAGTAACTTACAATTGAGAAAAGTACGATTAGTGGTTCAGACATGTAAAAGAATGAAATGACAAAATGTTGCAAAAGTGACTGAGGGTGTTAAACCAGATTAGTAGTATACTAAAGAAAGTCCTTCTACAACACAAATACCCGTAAGGTTCGAGCATTTGTGTTGTAGAAGAAATAAGAGGTGTGCCAGGATCCTGTCACATGGATAACTGTAATTTCTGGTTACCTCGCTGGGTTACGGGCGTCCTTTTTTTAATTAATTTATAAGGAGCTCAGTAATTACAACTGCATACATGTACTACCGACACAAAACCTTTGATAATTGAAACGGACAAAACGAAAAAAGTACCATTCTATTGTATCGCACAAAAGTGGAGCGATTTGTTAAATGATTACCGCAATGCTGCACGACGAATTACAATCGAACCCCACAGCCCACAGCCCGCAGGCCCGGTCAATTATTATCCAATTGGGCAATTACAAAGTTTTGAATTTCTACAATTCATGTATTTTTATTTCTCTGAAAAGAATTTAATTGAAAACGGACTGAATTTGAATTAGAAGTACGTTGACATGTCATGCTAATTCCATGTTTATTTATTTTATTCATTTATTTATTTAGACACGAATTAGGATAGTATAGTAATTATAAAGTCAATAACATCTATTTCCACTTAATGATCCACCTTAACAAATTTATAAATGTGAACAAACAGAACATAAAACAAATATACATAGTTAAAAGTGTAGGCCGTAGTAGTATCTAACATCTTTGGTGTAGGCATTTTAAAGACAGAAACACATAAAAACAATAGATAAAAAAATACTTAATCCTCAAACATCTCCTTGATCAAGTCACGCTAGTTGAAAATGTATCCAGATTGTGCAGCTCGGAAAGGTTATTGAAATGACTACTCGCACGCACTCCGTAGATGTTCTGCCTTTAGTTGACGCATACGGTACGCTCTAAGAGAATTGTATCGACGAGACATACTAGGTTACATTGAAAGAGATTTTAGTTAGTAACTCAGGTCAGTAAATATCGTTTTTGAGCATACTAAGAAAGAATACAAAACAACTCACGACGGTGTACTAGTGGTAATAAAAAAATTAACTAGATAAGATAAAGGCATTTAATTGGAGTAGGGTTTAAAATTGTCTTAATCTATTTCCACCAGATGATACTTCAACCAACGTATTTCATAATCTACACAATAGGCCATTTAAACAAACTTATAAAAATAAAAACTTTATATAGTCTGTTATTGAGCGAAGAGGCTTCATTTGTAGTTTATTTTTATATCAGTTTTGATGTACTTGTCAAGATTAATGTTTTTTTTTTCAATTTTATAATCTGTACAACTGATTTGTTCGTAAAAGCAAAGTTCTCTTTGTGAAATCTTTTTTAGTTTCACCGTGCAAGCGGAAACTGCATCCAGTGCCACTGGCGAGAAAGAAATCGTATTTATTGAAAAGAAAAAAAAAACAAGATGGCGGTTGGTGTTGGCACAGCTGGCGTTTTTTAGAGTAGGGCTGTTTCGACATTCTCTTAACGCAGGTTTATTTGCAATAAGTCAATAAACTTTATAATTTGCTTGGCCGTTCTCACGCGTTTCGAGTTCTGATTTCGAATTTGAATTTTATGCCACCGAAATTGTAACAGCTAACGGTTTTCCAGCATTTATGTATGTTATATAAATCCTCGGGTGTTTTAAACGATCCGGTGTATAGATACAGGTATTACTGCTATACGGTCACCGATTTAATTTAATACTAACAAACAGTTAGTATTAAATAAAACTAGTGATAGTGCCTGGAATCGCCTGGATAAAGTTCAATAGTGAGTAATAACGAAAAATGTAATATTTTACTTCAGTAAATTGTAGTTTTCTAATGGTGCAGGAATTTTTAACATCATCATCACATCATTAAAGTTTATATATTTTCCGATTTCATCCATTATAAAGCGGTGACACTTTTCCATTGCATATTATTAGATACTACCCGTGGACAATAACATGACTTTTTCATAGAAGATGGCAAACGAGCAAGCAGATCACCTGATATGTAGTGACCGCTATCCATAGGCACTTGCAACTAGCTAGTGAGTTGCAGATGCGTTGTCTACCTTTAATGGACAGAGAATTAGATAAAGAAAAAAAAATATATTTCCTGTTCCTATCTATCCCCTCCCTCGTCGAATCCTCTTCCTCATCCCATCATTTCCATATTAGAAAAGGATAAGAAGGGTATAAAACTAGGATTGTATGTTGTGCCACGAACGGTTCAAGGGTTATACAATACTACCTTTTAATATTTAGATATCGCTATCAGACTAACATTATTGATAGTCGAAACTATGTAGGTCACATAGGTTGACGTAAATGAAACAATCTCGGACAGTAAGTCGTCGCAGTTCACAATTGTACACTTACCTTGACCCCGCCAATGACCCGGATAGCGCAAGGCGCAAGGTCGGCCGTGTACACAGACGCCTTTATTTAATAAACACAACCTTTGTTCCTAACAATTGATCTGCACGATTCATTCACAATTGTATCTAGTCTTAAATTTAAAAAAGAAATCAGCTTCAGGTGTTGATCCCTGTAGTGAAAAAGGTAGAGACATGAAAGAGTCTTCTAGGGTCAATCGGTTACAAAGATTTATCAAAACCTTTGTAACCGATTGACCCTAGAAGGACAGTTTCTCGCGAATATGGGTTATGTATGTCAGTTACATTGTCACTTCCTGTAGCCCCGACCGATTTCGAAGATTGCGATATCATTTTATTCTTCGCTGTAGAGTCCCGAAAGAAAGTTGCAAACGGAGCAGATGCAGATAAGAAAGAGAACGGTAATAGGAGAGGAAGAAGGGATGAGTGGAGGGCCTACGGGGACTCACACGTCGCACAGAGAGTACATACAGGCAATCACTTAACATACGATGTGGGCCTTTCTAATTAGCTCTATATCCGAAAATAGTTTTGAATTGATATTGATATTTATAGGTAAGGTTGATTCTTTAGAAAGTTGTTTACTGCGCAGAAACGAATTTATAAAACGAGACATTTATAAGAACCACTTTCACTCAGTTATTGGGCGCCCGATAATCATATTTCAAGTTTTACAAGAATCAAGATATCATAATATCTTACAGTCGTATAATATATGTTTTTTTTTTTTTATTGAGGACAGAAGCTAACGGGTGAGAGGTTCTTCTGATTCTAAATGGCCACCGCTAAACATAAAGAACAGGGTCTTATATGAAAGAGTCTCTTGATTTTTAGTATAATTATGTACTAAGTATACTAAAAATGGACTCAGTATTTTTTATGTAAAATAACTCTGTAAGCATGAGTGAGTGAGTGAGACATTATTTGGATGGCTATCTTACGAGTTTACATCGCAAACGTTGTATATCAGCAGTGCGTTTTATTGTTAAAAGATGACGCTAGTAGTCCTAGAGAAAATTCCTTTGTTATTAGTCGATCGGAGAAAAATATTCTCCTTCTCTCTCTATTGATCCAATTAAATAAAGACAAGTGTAGTTATTTACACGCGCACAATAAATTCGCATACTATAAATTGATATACATATTGATATATATATACGTAATAAATTAAAATTTTAATTTAATATAATTTAAAGTTTTAAAACGGCACTTTTTTGTGAATTCAATAAATTGAGCAGTAATAATAACGTAGCGTGGGCTCGCTATCCGCTGTTATTAACGACTGTACTTGTTCGCTTATAATTTTTGTGTCCGCTTGTGATAAATTTTTGTGCTATCTGTGGTATTATTTCTGGCGTTTTAATGTTCTTTGTTTGAATTTTTATTTCAGTTATAAACAAAATTGTCATGAGCGCAGATAGTGTTTTATTTATCTGTAAAGAGATTAACCGCTCACTTACTAACGGTTCCTGAAAGATTTGTCAAATAGATTACAGTTTTTAAAAGAAATAAAGATGATGATCATACTTCTAGCAACACAAATGATATTTGATCGGACATTTAACAACTAGGTAGATAATTTTAAATATATGGCCCTGCTAAGTTGAGCTCTGCTAAACTCCTCGATTTCACCCGCCGTGCAATTTAATTTAACCGACTATTATTATTATTATAGATTAGGTCATCTTACTTTGGATTATAATTCATCCACACAAACTTTCATCCCCTACTTTAGACCGTTAGGGGATGAATTTAGATTAATACTTTCTTAGCGCTCCTCTACATAATAACAGAAATCTTTGTGCTAAATTTAAAGTCTCTGGGCCCAGAAGTTTGAGGCTGTGCGTTGATTTATCAGTCGGTCAGTTTCTTCACTTTATTTATAACATAAAATTTTATAAGCCTTTCAAAACCGGACGTCGCTCATTAACATCCCGCTAAGAATTGATTTTGTAGGAAGTCGGATTTATATTTTACAGTAAAATAATACATAAATAATAATATTGGATTACCTCGTTAAGAGAAGTTTTTTTAACTGTAACAAAGGTAAAAATCCATTACGGACAGAATTATCTATAGGATTCTGAACTATAGGAGATTCAGATTCGACAATTTAAACCGAATACGGGACCGAGCCCTGCAGAAGAAGGAAGAAGTTGTTTAGGTTAAGCGCCTTTTACACTACCACTTCGACCAGTGTAACTATTTTTTTTAAACACAGCTTTACTCACGTTGGGCTATTTTTTCGGTATTTTTGTACAGACAAGTTTCGGACCAATCGGATATCGCACAATGCGAATCAATCTCTCACCCTGAAGAAGGACCTCCGACAGGTCCACAACTTGTTGGTACAAAAAAACCGAGAACAAGCGCGAACGTGAGTAAAATCGTTTTTATAGAAAGTTAGTTAATAATGTCTCACGAAAGTTTTAATAATTTGACCAGTGTAACTGTTGTTGCCTCATCAAGGCAAACAGTCAAACAACATGTCAGTTACAAAAATCTAAAGATTCCGGTATTACCGTTATGCTGTTTAATTTAGGAATTATTTAAAATGTAAAAGTTTATGATTAAGAACGGTACTAAATTATACGAATATATGCTTAGCTTATCTAAATATTAATGACTTATAAAATGCATATTAGTTAATGTAACAGTTGATAAAAATATATGAACGGAAATAGTTGTCAAAACCAATGTAAGTCGAAGTGATTAGGACATTGAAGTTATATCATAGAGCACAATATTATTATTCACTAGATTTTCTAAGGAGTTCAAATCAGATGGCCCAGTTTTGAGGCGTGCGGCGCTTGTGTGAGGCGACTCGACCGGTTTGTTTACATTCACAAGCTGCGTGTGTGCGTCGACGTAACATTGTGTGAGTCACGTCTCTACGTCACTTTGTTTACATCCGTGCTGGTGTGCGTCTGACAATATAACGAACCTTGGTGTGCGATAAAGAACACCAAACGATTCTATAAGCTCGGGACATTCGTAATATAATTAGTTTTGTATATGTTATTAATTTAAATGTACAACCCGACAATTTTTAAAGTTTTCGATTCAAATTTATTTAAAAAAAAACTTTTCAAAGAGCTAATTTGGCCTTATATGTAAAAGGACCGGTTTTAAGCGGAATTTAACCGGTTTACATCGGAAATAAGTTGCTAAGTAGTCGTTTTCATGGATCCCGGTATAATTGCACGAATAAAAACATCATAAGTGTCCGTAATTAGTATTTTATTGGTCTGATATAATCAGATAACTTTAACAAAGAGTTTTATAAAATATGTAGCAATTAATTTTAGTTTCGCGTGTCAATAATTGTAGGCAATAATAACGCAATACATCTACTGCATGGCTCTTCGTAATAAAAAAATAAAGAATTTAAAATAAGCTCAAAGTAAACTTTAAAGATTATTTTTAAAAAATATTTATATAATCTTTTCAGAAAAGTGACAACCTTTGAAAACTAGTTCTGGTCCGGAACTATTTAAAACATTGTTGCCCTAGTGCAATACGTCACGCGGGGAGCGGCGGCACGTGCGCGTGTGGGCGTGTCGCGTGCCGAGTGACGTCACCCGTGTCGTCACGCGACGGTGTGCGTCGACGCGCCGTGCGGCGCTAGTGTGCTGCGTACCACAGACTCGACAACTCAATGTTACATTTTTGTGACCTTAACCGTCAGCCATTTCGCAAGACTTGTCGTTTACGTAATTATTCCGTTCATTGTGTGCATATCAATAGATACAATAAACTCTATTATAAATAAATAAGTAAAATGTCTGTGAATATTTCTACATTGCTAAATAGTATTAATACGAAAGTAATTACGTCATCGGGAATGCAAATTTAATGTTTTTGTTAATAGGATTCTAAGGAAAAGAAATGTTTGGTATTCTTGAGAGTATTGCAGCAATTCGTTCCGGATATTTGGCTGGAATCCCGATTGCAACGAGATCGGTGCCGCAGTGGCGGCGGACATTTTGTTCAGGAAACGAGTCGTGCATTTCACACGTAGCGCGATATTAAAATTTAAAAAGTTGTTTTAAAAATTATTTCTTTATCAATTTTGTACTTTTATATTTGTTAATTATAACATACAAAAATTAAACAGTGGTAAGTTATGTTGCGAATTTATTTAAAAAATTTTTAGTATATAATAATAATAAATAAATCAGACTTTTTTAAAATGTTCCCCACTGCAGGGACGCAGGCCTCTTCTCCGAGAGAGGGAAGGGGCCGTAATCCACCACGCTGGCCCAGTGCGGGTTGGTGGATGTAACATGTCTTCGAATTTATTGGTTCTAAGACATCCCGGTTTCCTCACGAGTCACCACTGCTCCTGCACTGTATATTATACCTACTAAATAATTATACAAGGGTCGGAAAAAGGTGCCCTACTCAAAGAAAAGTCGTGCCAGCAATTTACTCAAGACATGGACAGCTTGAAATTGATGTAAGCGGAGATATAATAAAGTAAAGGAAATCCGTTGTTTCGCCGACACTTTCAAGCCTTTATAATTAAAAGGCTAATATATTAAAAACTATTAAAATAAAATATAACTACATACACTTCCTAATTAGTGTGTACGAATTCAAAATCAAATTAATAAAAAAAAGGTGCTGGTCGAAAGCGGGGTATTTTTAGGACTATGCGGAGAGGGGAGCGGATGTATGCGAACAAGTGTTCGGGAGCGCGCAACATCTGCGAGTCTGTTGCGAATCACTCCCGGGGGAAGCGTGGGGTAGAAGGACGTAAATTTTCGCTCCAGTACTTTCGGTACAATAGTTCGGCAGACTTAAAAGTACATTTATACTGTTTGATTATAAGAAAGATTTTGGGGGGAAACCTTTTGACGTGTGAATTAAAGTAACAATTATAATTCTTAATACATCTTATCTTCTAAGAAATGTTCGAATCACCAAAAATATAGCATATATAAGTAAAACATATCAGATAAAAAATACTTGGAGGCCATGATTGATATTTGACCCTGAATACAGAGGCTTTTATTACAATAATTAATAAATAAAATTATAATTTAGCGACCACAAAATCCGAATATCTCGATTCTTTTAAATAAAAATATTTTAATTAAAACAGCACAAAAATTAACAACCGTGTTTATTAGATTAATTTCGAATCCTACTTATGCCAGAGAGGATTACAACCTTGATGTTTTTAGTAAATCTAATATCCGATAGGGGGCGTACCCTCACCTCACACGGCGTCAAACACACCTGCCGCGCACAGGTGACGGAAATCTATTGCCACTTAACACGTAGGGGGAGCACCCCTTTGTCCTAAAATAAAAAAGTTCTGATAGGTTACGAAGCGCCGTCTTCACGGTGACCGGAGTGTTGACTCTTTACTTTTATATTAGAAGTAAAAATAATTAAGTAAGCGCTATTGCTAAACTAGGTAGGCAGAGATTATACAAATTTCAATGGATAGCTTTTTTATTTTAATTAAGCAAACGTTTCACCAGATATTCAGTACCTGCGCTGTGAGCTGGCTACCTTTAATAGACAACGGTACAATCAGAAAAGGGGATATTAACCTCCCCTCGTCTAATCCTCTACCTTTCCCATAACGTGGAAGAGGACTACAATTTGGCCTCTGGCACTTCAGTCACCAGGTGAAAGGTAACTTCTTCTACAAGCCAACGTTCTATAAGGTTGTTCCCAGGTCCAGTCAGCCCATTCGTGCACTATCTATCAGTGATCACATCCCTGATATGATAGTGGCACTGACAAATGTGACAATAAAATACCAAATCAACTATTCTTAGATCATTCAGAGACCATAGTGACACCACTTTGTTAATAGAATTTTGGGGACTGGTCGCAATCTGCAACACCAAACTGGCTAGCGTTATAGTGGCTAAATGTATGGTTACACGTATGTTTTATAAAAACTGTACCTCCGCTGGCTGTTGAAAAAACTAATTACTGGACTAAGATTACTTACTTGTAGGAAATGTCACAGAGGATTGCCGTTAATTACGTCAACATTGCCGAGCCGCACACGCGGCCCGCGTCCCCCGCATGCCAGCTGTCATTGCTTAGAGTTCCTCGCGTTTGTAGAAACAATACCATTCGTAAATAATTAATAGTTTTTAAAGCAAAAAACACGGTATGATCTTACTAATATCTAATATTATAAAAATCGCAAATCCTTAAGATCCTGGTAAGAATAATGGGACAAGTTATTTTAATTATCGCATTATCAATCGATTCTTGATAAATGCAAAGTTTCATATTAATCGGACGTTCTAAAGGGGTTCAAATATTCCGTTATACATACAAACATATATATACACCAAGTTAATGGAAACATATTATATACATTGAACATTACTATATAATTATTATTAAATGGTTAACTATATAAAGATGTTTGTGCTTTGACATAAATTTAAAAATATAAAGTTGAAAAACCTTCATAGTAATCAGTTTACGGGAAATTTATTAAATTTTTAGCGAAATTTCTAAATTGATATTATAATGCTTTTTCTTCTTTTTTGTGTTCTTTTCATTAATATTGATACAATTATTATTAAAACGAAATTTGTTTAAATTACCAACACACATGTTACATATGCCGTGGCCATATCGTAGAATTGATAATTTCATGATGTGAATGAGGAGAACTTATATTGATCAGATTAATAACATACTAAAGAAGGGCGATATAAGAAGTACCCGTAGCCGACGAGCATGTATGCGTAGATGTATTTATGTAGAAGAAGCAAAATTCATAATCTCTGCCCACCCCTTTCGATTACGAGCGTGAGCGTATATTTATTCAGTTAAACTGAACTATTAGCTAATCTTTATTGTTGCATATATATTTATTAGGACTAATATAAAATATGACTACGGAACCCGCAATCCGGTAGCGAGCGTACAATCACGTTTTTTTCACTCAACGTATGAGTAGTATGTACCTATTAAAATGGCGTCGCTACCCGCTGCAACCATTTCTGATGCAAATGACCGTCACATTAACCACACGGGAAATTGTATCCGGACGTACGAATTTATTGCCCGCAAGTCGCCTTAGAACAGCTTGCGGGTTAGTGAGGCGAAGTAAAAACGGGCGCGTCGTCTTGTATGCGGGCCAGATGTCGACAGGTAACTAATTCAACGGACGACGACCGTTGCTGATTATGTCGTTTGATGTTGACTTCATTACCATATTCGTGTTGGTATTTTTTATTATCTGTATTCTTGATAAGGTAGTAAGTATGGCATACGTGAGGTTGTGGTTAAAACCGTGTGTGGCCAGCAAAACTGCGAGAAGTAACCTAATAATCTTTACCGGCTTTCAGCTCCATTAAACATAAGGCGAAGCGTGAGGATGTGCATCCGAGTTGAGTTGACATTATGCAAGTTTAAATTTTTTTTTTTAATGTCTTTTCTTGTTTACACAAACGTCAAGGTCTCAATAAAATTGTAAAGTATACTATGTCTGTTCACCGCTCGCTATAACAGAAGCTTGTTCTCATGAATCTATCCATCCATCCATAGTCCAGAGATGAGAATAATGTTCAATTTTATTTTTTTATTTGAACATTATTCTCATCTCTGGACTATGGATTCTACACCAGATTCCATTTCATCGTATATAATTAAGAGCGGCCCCATTCCTCTTCGTCGGACATACTCTACGGCTTTGTAAACATTATCCACGCTTTTTTGCATCGTCAATTACATATTTCAAAGAAAAAAAATAATACAATTAATTTAAAAATTAATTTAATACAGAATGATATTTTTTACGATATCAGTTATTAAATCATACAAATATTATATTTTTTTCTAATCGTTAAGATATTTTAATGCAAAAATGAATTAAAAGTCACGTAATTTAAGTTACAAGAATAACTTAAACTACGTGACATTTAATTCATCATTATTATTAAATTACGTGACATGGAATCGAATCGTTACCCGGCCTCCTATAATAAAAATATTGTAATACCCATGATGATTTAAAAATAACTACAAGTATACGTGACGTCAAACAATTTGACGAGCAAACTAAAAACGGGTTCAAACATTTGAACCGCGTGTATTGGGTATTGAGTGTATTGACGCCGAGGTCGTTGTCCCTCGTTGAATAATGAACGCGGATGGCATGGCCACTGACCACAGTCACAGACAATGCCAATGCATAAGACTTACAAAAAATTATTGACTTTCGACAAGAAAGATAATAAGTAATTAGAGGTGTCAACCGATATTATCGAACTGAGAATCCTGGCTGGCTAACAACGTGAAAAAAGAAACTACGTTTGAGGGAGTATGACGCTAACTCTCAAGGTAGAAAGAGTCAAATCAGAAAGCTGTCAACTTGTATTCCAGCATCCGTATCCGCAAGAACCACAAGGAGTTTCGGCTGCATTGCCAGCCTTTTTGTAGGGAAAGTGGATGTGGTAAAGGAAGGAAATTTAGTCAAAATAAAAAATATGCGACATACTTGAAGCAGCAAAACGTACATTACTATGAACTGCTATACCTCGGCAACAGACATATAAACAAGAATTTTGACCAAAAACGCGTGATATTATAGCTTATAAGCTAGGCTATGTCCTATAGGACATTAACATTTATCAATACAAACGTTGGAATGCGCTATTTCATTGTAAGTTTTAAGCTCAAAGTGTCACTTGTCAGTTATCATCAATCAGCTGCCTTGTTTCCACTTTAAGTGGGGTCTGGACAAAATTTCCTTCTTCCACGGTTTATTATCAACTCTCATCTCATTAGTCACTATTTTCTTGCTCATGGCATCCTTCACGCAATCCATGCATCTTTCCTTAGGCCTACCCCTACCAACACATCCCTCCACAATCATATCTAAAACTCTCCTTGTAACAAGCCATTCCTACCTCCTCACAACGTGCCCATACCATACTATTTCTAGCTACTATATGTATCTATCATTGGTGCTACTTTCAGACTTGTCAGTTGTCAAAATCGACAATGTAAGTAATCAAAGACTACGTTTGGTATTCCATTCAGGTCTCTATATTCGGAGGGTGTTTGAACGCGCTACGCCATAAGTTATCGTACTCGAAACCAGCCAGGTTACATCACTAGTAGGACTTAATATGGTACAACTGGTACGAACATTACCGGGCCGGGTACATCCCTAGTGGGACTAGATACGATATAACCGGTATGAACATCATCGGGCTTCAGTATTAAAGGTCATTTGTCTCCGTCAGTGCAGGATGTGCACACGCCACGTCACGATTTTTCACACCAAGCCGGATATACTTTTTGTTGCTTATATACTGGATGATCAAGCCTGGTTTGAGCTAAGAGTAGCAGGTTAGATACTCTGTGATATTGAATCAGTTTATCATCTGTAATAAACTGAAATTTTAATAACTCTACGTAAACATGGTGTAATCAAAATGAAAGTTTCCAGTTTCTACTGTGATTAGAGACTTGTATTGTTTTCACTTCTGGGAAAATATGAGATGACCCTGATGACATGAGTTCGTATAATCTATGATTCTATCCACATACTTGATTCATTACAAGTGTTTACATTGAAATAATATTTCTTAGCATCAAATATTTATAAATTTCGTTTGTTTTCATTTGATAATAACAACTGCGTTCACAAATTGGTATGTGCATAATTTGTCAGGCTGTTACAATAAATATTGTCTGAGATTTTGCAACATCTGTTCCGCTTGCGTTCCTCTTAGGTCGGCCCGATATCTCGATAGAAAAATAAAAGAAATTACTTTATACAAGTTAAAATTTAAAATACTGTTCTTATATTTTAATTGACAGATAATATTGGATCAGTATTTTAACGTACAATCTCAGAACTTTAAGTGCCATCTATATTAACTTGCTTATGTGCATTTCTGAATAGCTCTGTTGCAGAAATATTTTGTGGAATTATCTGCAACTCTTGGTGTTTTTCGCTGATTTTCCTCCCAAATTTTAATTCTTGATCGATAAGCGATCGGCGAACGTTTTGATTGCTGCATAGATTCATTACGCTATGCATAAACGGGACCTTAGATGATATCTATTAATGGCACACCCGACTGTCAGAGTATATATGAGTATATCGTCAGGATACTCATTTCTATGCTAAGCCGAAGTCTTGAGAGAGAAGAACAAGTAACGTACTTTCTCTCGAACTTTAGTAACGCACGAGTAATATTAAGCACGTAATATTAGCCTACCCATGTGCTTTCTTGTACGCACCTACGTCAAAATCAATTGAAAAAATCAAAGGACATATTCTTTTTCCTGTCAATCCCTCCCTCTCTCCAAAGGAATTACGCTGGCAACACGTTCCAATATTACTATTAACTAACTAAACTAACTACTATTACTAACGAAAATTCAAATATAAGGTCCGATGGTACAATGTATCGATTAGTAGTTTAAAAAAAACTTGCAGGTGAGCTCATTGTCCGCGTAGTTGTGTTTATTAACTGTATATGTAAATGTTATTTCTGGATTGTATACAAAAATATTTGTTGCGGGAGGAGAGGGACGGCGCACAAAGACACAAGTGTCGGATACAAAAGAGTAAACTGGAACACGCCTTGTAATTATTTGTTATTCGTCAGAGCAAATATTTCACAAGTAACGACGAATACAAGGAATCTTCCAACAAACATATTCACACCACGACAATAATGAAACATGAGTAAAAAACTTTTTTTAAACACAACTACATTTTTTGTAGAAAAGTAACTACTCTAATCACTTCGCGTCACGTCAATGAAATACAAATGACGTCAGCTGAAGAAAAAGCACGTTGGACCGCTAATGGCATTTATGCTACGTTTAGTGTTATATTATTATTGTAGAAAAATAAACTATAACTAATTTTACACAAACGTAAAATATGTCAGTGAATATTTAATATATAAAAACAAATAAAACAAACATGAAGTAAAATAATAAACCTGTATAGAGTTTCTTAATTAAAATCAATATATATTTAATTATAATAAGTGATAATTAGAGAAAATCTAAATAGATATTAGCGTGAGCCACACTTGCATGCGGCAAGGTAGTTGAGATCGGCAGAGTAAAGGGGGCATTACGGCACGACAGGGCCTGCTGTTTGCCGTCACGAAATGCTGCTCGATTTTACTGCCAAAACGCGACAATGGATGATTCTCATCAAAATTTTCAATTAATATTTCAAACTTCGAAAATAGACATTTCTTAACTAGCCTATTTATAATAGCACTAACATAATAAAAAATGTCAGTTATATTAACTTAAAACACTCTCTACATTCCACCTGTACTCACAGAAATAACACAAATCCAAATGAATCGAAGGGCTTTAAAATGTACGAAGAACTGTACATACCTGTAACAAAACAAAGGAAATATTAATAAAACATACATACAACATGTAGATATATATTTGTAATTGCATAGCGACGTCGCCGGAGCGGGAATTTGTCGTGCACACACACGGCCATATTCAATATTTGAGAATTGATATGCAATTTTATCTGAATTTGTTCAGACGCCAATGAAGTTTGATGTATCTTGTGGATTTAACGAGAAAGTAAAAGAATAAGACGGGGAAAGGAGGACGAAGATTATGAGTACATAACCCTTTAAAATGAATACGCGGTTCAACTAATTACATCTTAATCATTTCCTATATTTACGCGAATACACATTGGAATAAACTAATATTACGGATTTCATAGCGTTTATCGTGAGTGCATTCTGCACAGATCGCATAGAAATAATAATTGAAAATAATAGGGTACTTCGACAGAAGCTTTGACATTGTGACGTCAGGCAACTCAAGCCACAGGGCTTGGTCACGGGACCATGAGCGCTGTAAAATACTCGAGACATTGGACATAATAAACATAAAATAAACGGGATAAAATCCGTAAAATTTTATTAAATAATAACATCTTTATCACTGCGTCCGTTAACATCATCAATATTACAAAAATAGATATAACAAGTGTGCGTTATTATGCGTGTTGAGAAACGTTTAACATAACTAGATAAAATTGAATTATAAAATGTGCTACACAATTCACACAAACCTCATGTATAGTATGTTTCACATCAAGATGGAATTTTTGTAAACAATGGTTACGACTTACCTTTTATGATAAAACTCTTAAATTCCAAAATATTTTCGAAAAGCAACTATTTCTCATATTACATTAGCTATCCATATATAGAATTTTTACTTACACACTTTATCTCATGATTTCTACAAAATCACAAAATTTCCAATGGGAGTATAAAAAGTACAATGGCCGCCAAGTATGGTAAGTGACGTTTGTTTGTTTACAAAAATTATAACTTGACGTGGAACAAACTATAGTAATATGTTCCCTAAGAATTTTTTTTATTGAGTTTGATTAAAATTTAAATAACTCAATAATTTGAATATTAACAATAAGGTTAGGTTAAGTAAATATACCTTACTGTACTTTTGTCTTTTTTTAAAATTTATGTTAAAGTGAGTGGCAGTGTAGGTAGGGACGTCCAAGGAGAACTTATATAATCAAATTATCACTAATCTGATAGTATTAGTGATATACTAAAGAAGGGCGATATAAGTAGTACTGTAACCAACGAGCATGTATTCTTAGATGTATGTACCTATGTCGAAGAAGCGAGAGAGGTGTGCCAGGATCGCGCTAAATGGTAAACCATAATCTCTGCCTACCCCTCTGGGTTACGGGTGCGAGTGCATATTAATTAATAAATGTTATTTAACTTTTGTATTATATGAGTGCGGCAGTTAAATGAACAGTTTGTGATTTGGTTGGTAGAGTGACGCCACGGCGACTAGTTTTCGACCGCAGCGCCGACCGCCACGTCATCCGGCCAAGCAGTTAGATGTCTTATGTAATCGTGGCGGTTCACACGCCCTCCGCCATGCCACGATGTTACAATTAACATCAATAATACTGGCGGGATAGGATCTGATAACATTTTTATCCAAAATATGTTTTAGTCATCGGTACATCTCACTAGTCTAGTTCTAATGAAGATTGAATTATTTAGATCGATTTAATATTGCAAAGTTTTATTACAAACAAACTAATCTTTCCTATTTTTTTAATTATTTACTAATGTTTTACTTAAAACAGGAGGTCTTGATATCTATATGTATTATAGAAATCAACTGATTTATCATCGCACATCCCAAATAATGGGCCTAGAGATTTGAAATTTTTCATTCAAAAAATAAAATGTAATCGACCTCAGGTGTATATGATCAATTATATTAAATAGTGTTCAGCCTAGGCTGGGGATTCGTCGGTTATATTAAATTGCACGTCGAGTAAAACCACGGGGCTCAGCTTGTATAATTATCCAGGAAGACATTTAAATGAGAAAGTTCTAAAATTGAATTTATACATCCTATTGCCGAATTCACGAGCCGTGTTCGAGGAAACAAAGTTGCCAGCCAATAGCTTTATTACCAAACGAGTATACTAACTACTTGAACTTGGCCAATTCGAAATAAAACGCGTTTTTACATTCCGACTGGTTCGGTCGTGAGAAAGAAAATTTACTACATTTTGGTTGGACTACAGTGTCGTTTTTATTATTGCTATTAAATTATAAAAATCTAAAATATAGCATGTCTTACGATCTGGCAACTAAGTCGTCGTGTCAGCTGGTACAGTCGACATTTTTTTTTATAATTACGTAAAACAATCGTAAGGATTTCGAAAATTAAATTTAATCGATATTAATTGTTTTATTCGTCAAAATTAAATTCGAAAGTTTCGTTATTACTTCTTGAAAATATTTAATAGAAAAAAAAATTAGCCTGTGTGGTTCAACACTGTCGAAAACATACAAGTAAAACGTAATGCCAACTCAGTTTTTTTTAAAAAGAAAGAGTGATGTTTTCAGTTTTTATTTTGTTATTTTTTAATACTCTATTTTTAAATTAGTGTGATATCTAATAATACAGTCTTTCTTGATATTAGAAATAGAATACTATAAAAATAGTTAGTTAATAAAAATAGTTATATTAAGAAAATTTTATTTGGCACGAAAACTTTATATTCCTTTGCCTATGTCTATAAAAAAAAAACTAGTAATGCATCGCAAGGTTTCGCACACACATGTTAATTCGGTCCAGCGGTGGATCAGTACGGGTTCAGCGACCGCTCTCCCTTCTTATTTGAATTCGCGGCGTGTTATCCCGCGGGACCCTAATTGGATAACAATGAGGGCGCCGGCGCCTCCCCCACTGGCGCTGGTGCCGGCGCCCAATCTCATTGCCCATTCCGTTAATTGGAACCGTTTATGCCGAATTTCGGCATACGGTATCGATTTTATAGGTCGATTTAAATACAAATATTATTAGTAATACACCAGGAAGGATTAACATATTCATTAATATTAATTATTTCACATACGTTTCCACATTTAGTCGCAGATATACATTGTTATCATAACAACACTATATTTATTTATATAAATTTATAAGGATCTAACAAATAACAAACATATCCTTGTAGGAAATATAACAACCTCAGACATACCTGCATGTAGATGGACTGGTTTTTATTTTGAAAGTACCTCCTACTTTATGTTCCAGAAAGCGTACCAACGAATTAGCAATGGTATGATTGTTGTATTTGTTATTAATATATACAATTCTTCTTCGATCAAAATTCTTCTTTAAAAAATAATTGCGGCATTATCAGTAAGATAAATAATATGTAGACATTCCAGCGGGCGACATGCAAGAAAAAGTGGCGGTGTGACATCGCCCTGCGCAGAGAGATCTGTCCGATATCTCGCATTATTTGAGTCGAAGGTACGGCGCATGCGCGACTCTAACAATGTTAGATGGCCAGTAGAGAAGTTCCAGGGGTGGGAGTCATCGCTGAAATTCTATTACGAGTTTTATACGCGGGGCGCCTTAATGTGGGGGGTTGGTATAAAACCCGGCCGCTATAATTTGAGCCGTAACGCTGTCATAATACCCCCCGAGGGGCCGTAATGTGTTCGCCGCCGGGAGGCGAGGTGGGCCACGTAAAACTGGTGTTGCAGTGAAACAGTTAAATCTGCGTTTGGAGCGTAACGTCCGTAAGGGTACTGTATAGCTGGTCGATTCGATGCGCGCTGTTTATTTTAAATTATGACCGTTCGGCTCGGCAAGGGTTTGTATTGTAAGCCGAGGGAGTCTACGATGGCGATATTTTTAATAACTTCGGTCCGCTGTTGCCAAATATCTCGAGGCCGGAACGAAATATTTAAAATAAATAGGAGCATAGTTTTTATTTCTTTGGTTGCGGTCATAGATTAACGACAAGAAAGTTGATAAAACTGGGTTAGTAATACTTATCTGCCTATCGAATAGAATTATGTGACGTGATACATAAGGAAGTATAAATAGTACTTCTGAATAGTGGTTGCGCGTGAAATTTCCAGAGAGCCAATTTCCTTGCGTCTTTTCCTTCCTACGCAATGTCTACCAGGGCTCCGTTTCTTCTATTATTCTATAAGCTATTAAGACTAAAGGATTTTCTCAATTAAACCTGCAATCTTTTCGGAATATTGTACATAGGCCAGGTCGTTCCACTTCCAGCTCAGAAACACGAACGTGCGATCGATATTCAATTTCGCAACGAAATTTGATCGGACTAATATTTGACCTCACACTCACGTGTTATAATAGTTTTCTTTGCATGTACAGCCGCGAACAAAATATTAGAATGTAGGTTATTTGTAGCGGCAATAGGCTGGATACTCTATCCGGTGGCTCATATGTCTGGCCTAGTTTCATAACTACTGTCATGTTTTGTGTAGTGATGAGAGTTAGAGACACTCTTCATAGATAGATAGAAAATTGGTATACAAATCTCTTCCATTCTACCTTTGGATGTTTAGATACACACGGGGTGTCTATCATTTCATAGTAGATTTACCGCGCGATGGAACAAGTTGTCAGCGTCAGTGTTGCCGTCAACTGTGACGTGCGTACCTTCAAGAGAAAAGTGAATAGACTGTTGCTAAACTATTGCGTATTATCTTTTGCCTACACCACCACTTAGCATCAGGGGGAATGGTCAAAGACTAGTTTATGCGTTATTAAAAAAACATTCTGAGATCTTGTAAGGGATAAAATAAAAAACCCGCCATATGCAAATCGGACTCGCGCACGAAGTGTTCCGTACCATTATAAATGAAAATAATGTTTGCTATATGGGATACCCCTTAAATATCTATTTAATTCTGTTTTTTTTTACAGAAATACATCATCTGTGAAAATTTCAACTGTCTTACTATCACGGTTCATGTCGGACGGACCGACAGACAGCGGAGTCTTAGTAATAGGGTCCAGTTTTACCCTTTTGGTACGGAACCCTAAAGAAATACCAATACAATTTTTTAGACAAATATTGTCAACAATCATTATTTTGTGGACGAAGGAGGCAAAAGGATAACCTGTTCACCGGATGTTAAATGTACACCGCTAACCATGGAATCAAGAACAACCGGATGTTCCAGTACCATTGTAGGAAAGAGAGCACTAGATAAGGAAATGATTGATGAGTGCGACTGTACATCAAGTTCGTTTATACATCTGGAATCGAACGTTGAGATTTATCAAGTTATGCCGGACCACGGGCAAGTCATTATGCGACGGCACGGGTCTCCGGTGAGGAGAATCGATTAGAAGT
>JWHW01018184.1:108996-122365 GCA_000931545.1 Papilio glaucus | reverse complement strand
TTATAATAGAATATTAAAGTCATAAACTGTAGTATTTCAAATGTATTTACGTTTAAAGAGCTTTCGTTAAGTACGTACGTACTTAGTTACACCGTCAGTGTTTTGGCTGCAGATTTGGACGTCTGATCTGCGACCAAGCAAGCAAAACAAGTGGTAACACCGTCAGTGTTTTGGTTACCAACTCAATCATGTTGCTGCTGCAGGAGTGGTAAAAAGTGGATGGTCGCCGTGTATGGTAAATTACGTTTGTTTGTTTACAACAATCATATCTTGCTATGAAACAAGGTATAGTAAAACTTTACCATCCTACTTCTAATAACAAGGATATTTATTAGTCATGGTTCAACAAAATAGAAACACGTATAAATGGAAGTGTAGCCTACATATTAACCTATCCATTGGCCGTCTAATGGCTCACGTGTGTTAGGAAAGTTGGTCTCAGCGGGCCTTGCTGCTTTTAGAGGCTTAATCACAAGTTATGGCTTCGCTGGCGCTTATCTAGCTGGCTTTAAAGGCACCTATATGTCTTCCCGCTTGCGTAGTGCGGCCAAAGTACTTCATTTATATCTAATACACAAACGTTTACAAAACTGGACATTATTTAACTCCCTCACCAAAAAAAAAGATTTGCTTTATAGAATTTTTAGCACCGAGTCACTTGATAAAGAGTGACCATAGCTGACACCACCAGAATAAGGGCATGTGCGCCAGCGTGGCTTTAAGGAAGGTGTGCTGTCTTTTCTTGACTGGTTCTAACCCGTATCGGTTTGGAAAGAAGTGGTCCACTGGAAACGCGTCATTCCACAAGTTCTCCAAGATACGAAGTTACACAAAAAAAAAGTCGGGACAAGCTTCTGTTCACCAAAAGGTTAAATTTCTTCTTACAAAACAATTAAATACCTCTACGTGTAATAAAACTTAATATTCCAATGTTACAATGTAAATGAATCGACTGGAGATAAAATAGACCATTTCAACGAACTCTCGCTTTTTAAATAAATATCTTTGGGTAATTGTCAATTGTCAACGACATCCTTAGTAAACGTTTCGTAAGAGCTTACTGATAAATTTTATCCGTTCGGATAGTCGACGCGTCGTTCCGGTATTTACATTTTAATTGAAAAAAACACGTGCATGCGTGTGCAGTGTTTGCCTGTGAGAAATACACCTTGAACTTTTACAAAAAAAAACGATAACGTTCGGATATTCACAGTAAATTTGAGATAGTAATGCCTTCGAAGGGCTGTCATTAAAAAAGGTTAAATTAATGGTGTTTTGTACAATACACCTTGTAGTTTAAAAAAAAAAACAAAAGTAATATTTCTGTCAGTATTCGTTTACGTATTTTTTTAAACTTAAAGTATAAAATATGGTAATACTGGCTGGTATTCAAATAGGTCAATATGTTACAGACAAACTATTGTTAGACAAAGCATGAATGGACTGGACTGGACTGGACATGGACATGTCTGTTTGTCCTGATTCTGGGTGTAATTATCTGTTTAAGTATGTATTTACAAAAGAAAAGTAGTATATCAGTTATCTGGTTTCCATAGTACAAGCTCTACTTAGTTTGGGATCAGATGGCCGTGTGTGAATAATGTCCAGGGTAGTATTATTATTATAATTAATAAGAAATTTGCGCAACATTTATCAAAAAATATTTAACATACTAAACTTATATTTAACATATTAAACATACTAAACTAATTATAACATACTAAACGTTTTGCATCTACATAATACTTCATTGAGACAATTTTCGTAAATGTTACCTGATACATAAAGGATGGATTCCTGATGCGAAAGCTTTTTCTAGGTCTTTAATCGATCACATCCTGTTTTATAAGATCATGAAGTTGTTTGTCATAAAAAAACACATCCCGTGACACTTGAAATTGGGACTGTCAAAATTAGGTCGTCGGTAGTCCGTAGCCTCAGTTGGCCCTGTTTACATTCTTAGTCGCTTCACGTACCCGCACCCCTCCATTATGCTAGCACTGATAATCCGCGGAGCAAACAGGGGTCCGCACTTCGGTCTTGCGTTCTTACAAATGAGGCACCATCGCCCATTGTTGGAGGAAGCTTTTTAAAACTTTTTCGTTATCTTAACTCTGTGGTTATAGTACGAATTCTTTGTTTTTGAATACAGAACAACGTGTGGTTGCATTTTAATTATTAGAATTTGATGTTTTTTTACTTGCTTTATTGTCTTGAAGTGGTATATAGTAGATCTAAAGCTAGAAGGTTCACTAGTCGCACCAAAAAGTATTTTGATTTTGTGTTTTATTTTATTATACCCCGTTTCATTGCAAGATATGATTGTTGTAAACAAACAAACGGCATTTACCATACATGGCGGCCATTACACTTTTTACACTTTCATCGGAAATTATGTAATTTTGTGGAAATTGTGAGATAAAGTGAAGTGAAATTGTGTTATTTCGATAGCTAATGCTATATGATAAAATGTGAAAAAAGTTGTCTTTGGAAAATATTTTGACGTAAAAACCTTTGTTTACAAAAATCACATCTTGCTGTGAAACAAGGTATACGATTTTCTTGCTATAAGCATAAACGTGTCGTGGCACTGGCCAGTGAACAACAGAGAACCGTGAGATCGCATTAATGTTGCACCGTTGCCAAACTTAGAACCAGTTTTAAAGTTCAAGACTTCCACTCCGTTTATGGATTACCGATTAATAAGGACAATCAGTTTATAGCATCAATTTAACATTTGGGTTTCAAACTTTAATAAAAGCTCATTGGATAATTGACTTAAGGCATGACAACCGTACCCCTGATTACCAGTTACATTCGTTTCAATTCTTGTATACCTAAATAGGATTAGATTATAATACACTGTTTCTTCGTTTCATCATATGTGCTATGTTGGACAGATGATGGGCAAAGTTGATAAAAATTTATCACTAATATAGACTTTCGAGTTGTCAAGTTTGTAGATTTCTATGCTACCAGAAAGTGGATGTAAAAATCAATATTTCCTCTCCACCTCCAGACATGTGTCGTTCAACCAAAACAAAAACTGGAACCAAAAAGGTGAATATCATCACTACAAGTAACAATAATTTAAAATATCACGAAAAAAAAAATAATACTTAAAAAAAATATAGTGAACCTTTGCCATCGACGAAAATTAAAAAACATAACCATATAATTTAAATATCGAAGAGTGCGTTCGAAGCGACTATCCGGTTATCATTATCACGTTTGAAAATAGAACGGCACACGCGAGCCGAGCGGGCGGGTAATCGGGCAAAAGCTTTTATACACCGGCCAACTTAACCAGGCACCTCGGTTGACGCGCTCGTTCCCTTCTATGGGTTATTTTATGAGGCGGCGCGGGGGGCAGGGGGGTCGGTATATAGTGGCTATATTGCCCCGAGGCATGCTCACATGCGCCCGGACAGATAAGCGATGGCATCCCCACTCGAAAACTTGTTTAGTCGCAACGATAACTTGGTATTGTCTGCGGGGGATGAGTTGGTTGGTTCCTAGTAGAGTTCGTGCTGCTTGGAAGGACGTATAATTATAGAATTTTTTAAATCAAACCTTACAAGGTCTTTCATAGGGTTCATATTAAAACAAAATTCACGATGGCGTTTGCCTCTGTCTAAAAATCTCCATATAAATGATTAATACAGTACTGAAGAAAACTTCTACGAGTGCGACAGGTACTGACCGAAAACAATACATACAAGAATCGAGACAAAAGAGACATAAAACTGTTCGAAAAAAAGCTTAATACTTTTTCCATTCCTGTTAACTTTTTGAACGCACGAAACAATTAAGAACAACGACTTTACCGGAGAATTGGGCCGCAGTTTGAGCCAGTACAAAATGCACAAAGGCCCCTCGGATGTGGGATCACATAAACTAGAACTAATTCAGAGAGCGAAGGACTTAAGACTCAGGGGAATTTCAACCAAAGATCGATATCGAGAGGCTATGGCGCCAATGTAAAGACCCCTACGACGGAACAACCAGTTTACTTTGACCTCCGCCTTTATGTGCCGTAACCTTTATAGCGGTTGTGAATAATGATTATAATAGCAACGTGTACAGATCGAGTGATACTGGTAAGTGTTAGGGTGCGTTCAGTTTACAGCTCAAGAATCGTGACGCATCTGTTCGATGCATGTTAAATACGTAATATTGAAAGAGAAATGGCCTCGATGCCACGCCAAGCTGGCAGATTGAATATAGATTATGTAAAACGATGTAAAGTGTATACTAGGTATATTAAAAAAGAAAAAAATAACAAACAATACGGCGAAGGAAGATTGTATGAAAACAATTATTTTCGTATTAAAAAGTTGGCCGTCACGGGACTCCCGGCAGAAGTAAAAATTACAGGCAATATTAGAATTTCTAATAAATACTAAGAAAAATATGAAATAATGTAAAAAATTATGAAACAGAATAGAGTTTCGTATAAGGGATTTTGTAAAGTGGGGCGTAACGCCATTGGAAGCGTCACGTCGTTCGCCGTCACGGCACAATGGTCGATTTTACTGCAAAGGCGCACCAATAGATGTTTCACATCAAAAATGTACTTGAAGAATCTTTCTTTTGAGTGAAGAAAGTTAAAAGAAGTTGGCGATGACTTTTGTCTGCATGTGTAGACGCAAAAAAAATTATGTCATTTTGCAATTACATTAAATAAACTATGTTGCTATTACATAATAGTTACTAATTTTCCGCATAACATTTGACCTAATTCGACTTTAAAAAAAAACAAATTAAATATAAATACATAATGTCTACATGGACAGTGATAAATATGAACATTTAAAAGATATGTAGTCTCTGTAGTTGTTTAAATATTTGCGGAGTTTGTCTTTATAATCTGTATTTATTGGGCGCTCGAATAGTTTATCGGTTTCAGATGTCTGTCGATACTATTTCAGTGAGTTTCAGGAATGTTTATCTTTTGTAAGCCCAATTTATCGATGCTATAAGTGAGATATCGCTTTATATATTTAATATACAAGGGATATTTGTTATTACTGGTGAGATCAGATCAATAGATTGGACATCTAAATCAGACCAAATTCTTAGTCTACTTTCAGAAGTTTTGATTAAGGGGAATTATTAAATATCTCGCCTTTAAAATGGAGGGATTTAAATCGTCGTACTTTTTGCATACGTCGGAGTATTGGAGCAACCTTAAGTGAAGAGTGAATTCTCTATAAACTTTCTAATTCATTGAGAACTCTCTGTAATAGTAATCCTTGTTTGCCGTTTTAATAGCTCGGACACTGTAATTAAAAAAAGGTTTTATCCTACGAGACCCACTTTAGTATTTATCTCTGTCTAACAATCGATGAAAGAAAGGAACAACCTACAATGGAAGATGTTTATGGGACTATAGTGAATGTAGTTGTCGGAATTGATTCTGAGGTACTCGGGTAGTTTATGATGAGTAGACCCAAGAAGGCATACTAATAAGTATAGTAGTGATGTGCGGGAGCGTCAAAAATTAAAAATGTATGTTTATCCGCGGATGTGGATACGGATCATTTGTGTCTATATCCGCGAACACGGATCTCAACTTTTTTATCTAAAGTCAATCTTATTACTACTCAGTATGTGGTGGTTTTATTCATTTGACACAATTGCCACAAGCAAACAAAAGCAATACATATAAATGTGCCCATCACTAATTTGAAATAATGTTTTTAGAACTGCAACTAAGAATTTCATATATTCGAAATGTTCGAGATGCACCTAAATCTGCGGATCCGTCGATATCGATAATAGGGGTATCCGGCACGTCACTAATCTATTGTCAGAGAATTTGAGAATTTCCTTCGAAAAACAGGCATCTTTCAACTCAATGATAGAAAGAATTTGAGCACAATAGGTTTAGATAAAAATATATAAACTAATAAGCACTTACGCCCGTAACCCATAGAAGTAGGTAGGGATATAAAATATATTGTATACCTATTTATTACGTGATGGAGGTAGCAAAGGATCTGTGTACGTACCTGTAACAATATAAAATAACAAGTAAAGACACGGTTCAAAGTAATAATAACGGTAATATATAAAAATAGAAATCAAATTACGTGACCGACGAGTCTAGAATAAAAAAAAAAGTAAAAAAAGACAAACTCGACGGAGAAAGTGAACATGAACCGGATATATAAAGTATAGGTGTTGATACTTCTACGTTTGTCCGATGAGTGAGACTATCCACTACTTCTCTTTTTTCTAACCTTTTTCCGTCATAAAGGTAATAAATGCAACCGTAATTCTTGATCTACGATTTAATATTATAAAGATAAAAGATATGATTGTTTGCATTGAATAGGCTCTGAAAGTACTGGACCGATTTGAAAAATTCTTTCACCATTAGGATCCTACATTAGCCCTGACGAGAATAGGCGATAGAATTGTTTATTTATAATAAAGCTGGGGTAAACCGCTAGTCTACAATAAGTTGGACCTGTCTTATATAATCACTAGCTGGTATTGGCTTCGCCCTTTTCCTTATTTTCCTCGATGAAAATTTTTGTAAATTAAAATTTTCCATAAGTATTTCGATAATAGATAACATGTGTTAAAAAGGTGTCAAAATTACCATGGAAACCAATATCATAAATGTAGCTTGTATGTATTTTCGTATCTCTAAAAAAATAGGTTATAACCAGTTAAGGACGATTCCTCCTTTAGTTTTAGTCTCATGCCGATACGTTCAGCAGTTCTCACGAGACGCAGAAAAAATTGGTGCACATTCGTCTCAATATATATTTATTATTATCATTCGACTACTCAAACGTTAAACATATGGTTACTACATCTTGTACTCCAGACATCGCATCGTATCCACTCAAACTGCCAGGATGTAGGCCACTTCAATGACGGCAAAGACTCAAGTTCTATTCCAAAATTAATTTCCTTTGTACGGACACCCTTTTAAGAGTTAAAGGATGTTAGATAAGACTATTACATGAAAATATAGTTGAAAGATGAAACAAGTGTTTTTTTTTCTAGTCTCGCAAATGCAGTCCCCTACCAATTGCACTGGAATAAATTTGTATTTTTGTTTAGCACAATTTAATATTTATTAAACCAATACCCAAGAATACCAATGCAGATCTAACTCTCGATCTTAGCTTACAAACGAAAGGGATGTAGGAGAGCTCGATATTAAATTAGGCTCAGCTGGGGCACCGTAGTTGGGGATTAAGCGAGATTACATACCCCGGGTAGGACTTAAGAAAGTTCGACTACGTGTGTGGCGAGATTACCAACCTGCGGGGTATCGGATTACGATGATATTTATGATTGCCGTATGTTTTCGTATGCGGAAAAACGGAAAATAAACAACAATTTTTAAAAGATTAATAGTTTTAAAGACTAAAAAGCACGCTAAATCCATTACATATGTTATCCATATAAATTAGCACCTAGTTGGTTATTCTCTCGTTATTCTCTAAATATCGGATATCCTGATCATTATAGAGAGGATTATGGGACTATTTAAATTAATGCATCGGGTTTTGATAGGCGTGCGAAGTGGATTCAAAATCACGTTCAAAGATTCCGTTACACACAAGCTAAAAAATTTTATTAAAAATGAACGAGAAATACGTGGCTGCTCTTTACATTACTATCAAACAGTTTAGGTTTTGCAAATATATTTTATTACTAGTTATTTTATTACTAGCTGTGGCCCGCGGTTTCAACCGCCCTGAAATTTTACTTAATCGAAATGATATCACCCACTTAATACTACCGTAACCTCATCATCATCTCCCTGCCCTTTTCTCGCGTATGTGTGGTCGACACAATATGGCCGTAGCACAGTTAAATTGATATAACTTTTTTAATCATAAACCGCTTGAGATAGAACAAACACTAAATGTTAAAGGAGGCTTACCACAATAGATTAGTGAAAACCGCTCCCAAATCGGTTAAGCCGTTTCTGAGATTAGCGGTAACAAACACACAGACAAACAGTCAAAAAATTCAAGTTATAATTGTTTTGGGTTTTATTGCGTTTATGAAGGCCCCAATAATAGTTTTTCTTAAATACCTTCCATGTACAGACATCGATTAGTTACATTATTATATGTATAGATAAAAAGAATAGGTCTGGTATAAAAACGAATGTAAGGCACAAGGCTACTACTTAACGAGAGGTATCCCAGGATCGTGCAAAATGAAAATCCATAATCACTGTGTACTCACCAAAAATACGCTGGTGAGTGCTTATGTTAATTCTAATTGGAAAAAAAGTATTACGCGGCAGCGTCACGCTTATATGCACGTAGGGGAGCAGAGTCCCGGTTATGTAGATTTTGAGTTCGCTATTCCGGGCCTTTCTCATGCAAAACACTGACTCTCACGTCCGGTCTAGGGTTGGACCGCGCTGGGATAGCCATGATACGATCGTAAAAAAGCGGTGTTTGTTTGCATGTATTTTGATACGTATAATTTTAACAATTTATGTATGACACGTCTTTTGTCCTGCATAGGTTGAAAAAATGAAAAAAAATATGTAATTTGTTTTGTGTGGGTTATATTAATGGGTTGGTCTTTTTAATTATTTGTATATATTTTAGTTATTTAGAATTTTACATTAATTTTGTAGATCACTTAAAACTTGGCGAAAAGAAAAAGATAAAGCATAAGGAAATAGCAGGTAAAGGTCGACAAGCAAAATCATATGTCCAGATTCGTCGTGTGTTGGTGTCAAAGAAAGGGTAGGGTTGTGAATCCTTCTTGTATTATGAATCAGAATCGAACAAAAGAAATCGTAAACAACATGAAAAATATTCTGATAATTATGTCGTCGACAGTTAAATGCAAAATAAATATGTATATGAATACCTTTGAACTCAACTGGCATAGACAGATGAAGTTTGTTTGCTTTACCAAAATTATTAAGCCAATATAAGACTGTTAACAGTGGCAGAGCCCGCAATAACAACATCTGTTGTACAAGTGGCTGGACCGGTGAAATACCATGACCACAAAAGACAGGCGTGAAGTGAAAGATTTATCCGTTTAGTCTGATGAATGAGGTGCGAGAGGCCTAATTTCAGTCTGCTTCCCATCCCTTCCTTTTGTAATAAGGATAGGATAGGATAGTGAAGAGGATTGGATGGGGTGGGGATGATAGAAAAAGGAAATATCCTTTTTTCCGTCTATCCCCTCCCCTATCCATTAAAGGTAGGCAACGCGTCTGCAACTCATTCGTTTGTTGCTGGGGTGATATCTCTTGATATCAGATGACCCGCTTGCTCGTTTGCCACCTTATTCCATAAAAAAAAGGGGAAATCGAAACACGACCCAAAATATTGTAGAAAATGTGAGTGGAAATTAACTGGAAAATCGTTAGTGTCAGTCTATTAGCCGCAGCCTATTGCGAATGTATAATTTAAATCAAATTGTAATTGCACAGCGGTTATTCTATTGTGAACAAATATTGATTTTATTTTTCAAATTGCTGCAATAAAGCCAATCTGCGAGAGTAATGAGCCGTGTAATTGTATGTCCCGCGCAATTTCCACAACATGGCGGCCCTTCTAATTAACATATGCTCCTTAATTGAATATCGAACCATCTCCGCAGGAACGAATGTCCAACGGAACGTTCCAATGTTAGTTCTACTTAGCTCAAAAAAGCTGTCTATAATCCAGTTTTAACTGGTCTTCATTTGGACTAATTTATTATTTAAAATTATATGTATAATTACCGTCTTAGTAATCAATCACAAGATTTTTCTAGATTTACATTAGGTGTTAGATTATTTTGAAAAATTTTATATCCTAAAACTACGAGCAAAATAAACGTAGAGTTAATTGGAAAATTGGTAACAGTTGCATGAATAGGCTGGTTCGACCTAAAGTGGGCGACAGGCGTGCAAACAGTCCTGAGATGTGAAGATCCGCAGCAGCAAGCAAGGTGCAGGTGTGTTGTTAACCTTGAAACAGGATGTGTCTCTGAGAACCCCGGCAAACCGTTATTGATTTCCCAACTTTATTGGTAAATTCCGCTTTGCGTCAGTCATGGGGTAAGATATTCTTTATGGGACATTGAGAGATACATGACTACTGATCATTACGTAGATAATTATCATAGAAAAGTCTCGCATGAAATTCCATTCCGTAATAACATGTGCATTGTGCTAAACGCGACAGATTACAAAAAAAAGAACAACACAAATCACAATGACAGTTGTACAATGGTACGCACACATGCGTTGGCCTTCCTAGAACACACGCGTCATATCCAGATTGCGGCTGGAGGCGCTTTTTGTCAGGCCCGCAGGTAGACATACAAAAAAAAGCTCCATGGAAAAAAGAGCACGGTCTTCTCCGAGGGGGTAAAACTTTCTACCCCTCTCATCACAAATTACACCTTACCTCTCAGAACATAAGGTTCATAGCGACAAAATAAGGGTTTAATTCTGGAATGGCAACGCAGGGGTCTAATGACACGCGTAAGTTTTTTTTTCTCTTTCTCTGGCGTTTCAGTTAATTATTGTCAAAATTAAAGTTTTTATATCGCCCAAGATCTATTGTTTCTGTGGAAATGTTATCTCTGCATGCAAGTTGAACATAGTTTTGACGCCATTTTGTTCATCTAACCAAATAACTGAACATGTAACAAAACGAAGCAAACCATTGCAAATAGTTCCTTCCAAAGCCACGAAGGCTTGAACATTCTAAACGCAAACATTCTAAAATAATAAAATAAAGTATAAAATTAAATGAGAGGTTTATGGCTTCAGGTATACAGCTAAGCGGAACAAAGAAGTATCAATACATACATAGGTATAACACTACATTATGTACTTACTTCAAGGTATTCCGGGAAGTCTTAGCACTCTATTGGTTTTAATGCTGTGAGGTAAAAACTACATGAATACTAAAGAAGTTTCTAAGTTTGTTCACATGAAATTGAATATAACAAATTCACATGCAACAAGTGTAGATGTAATTAAATCAGGTAAATTGTTTGTGACATCTTTTTAGGGTTCCCTACCTAAAGGGTAAAACGGAACCCTATTACTAAGACACCGAGGTCCGTCTGTCTGTCCGTCTTTCACCAGGCTGTATCTCATGAATCGTAATAGTTTGGTAGTCGTTTTCACATATGTATTTCTGTTGTCGCTGTAACAGATACTAAAAAACAGAATATAATAAATATTTAAGTCCAACTCGCACTTAGCCTTATTAAAGCTGTAGGGCATGAGTACCAGTCAAGTTATTTTAGCAAGGGTCCAACACGAGTTCCACCTACTAGTTATTTACCTGACCTAATGGTCAGCATACCTGGATCGTGGTTATACTGATTATACTATATTCAGTAACAAATGTACTGCAGTGATCATCAAGTGCATCGACACTGGCAACTATGCCAAAGCAGACAACATAAATTCCATCTGCAAGGTGTCGACGGTGTGGCTGCCAAATCAGGGACAGCATTGCCGGCGTATTGGCACGGCTGCCAGAGGCGCTGCCAACCGCCGTCTGCCAGGTGCGTTGCCAAATCGACGATTACGTTCTTCGATTTTAAATTAAAAAATTTATTTTCCTTTCTTTATGATGCTCTTATGAAATTTTTCATTGGTCGTCATTCGCACAGTCTTGTTTTTTTTTATGGAAAAAGGTAGCAAACGTGTAAGAGGTTCCTCTTAAGCGACCGCTACCCATAGGCATCCGCAACAAGCTAATGAATAAACAAAAAAACATTTCCTAACGTTATCCATTCCATCACCCATCAAAACCTTTTCTCCTTTCCATCCTTTCCTTATTAGAAAAGGATAGAGAGGGGAAAAGGATTAGACCTCCGGTACTCCGTTATGAGGGTTAAATCTTCTAAAATAGGGTCAAGCCTCACAAATCACAACCCTAGGTCTGCCACTAAGTGAGGTTTTGCTATTTTTGTTATAGTCCGGAACAAAATATCTATGTTGTAGAGTTATATAAAATATGCACATAAATTATATGTAAAACTACTCAAAAGTATATTAAGATAAAAGAATAGATAAAGAGAAGGCTTATTTAGTACGTAAAAAGGAACGTTGTTTCATAAAGCTAACAACACTGTTATTGGTTCTTTCCTTTTTCCTTTTTAGGGTTCCTTACCCAAAGGGTAAAACGGACTCGATTACTGAGGGTCCGCTGTCCGTCTGTCTGTCCGTCCTTCGGTCACCAGGCTGTATCTCATGAACCGTGATAGTTGGAATTTTTACAGAAGATTATTTCTGTTTCCGCTATAAAAAAATACTAATAAAAAGAATAAATATTTAAAAGGGCTCCAATACAACAAACGTGATTTTTTATAGATGAATGAATGTTAAAGAACCCTTTGTGCGCGAGTCCAACTTGCACTTGGTCAGTTTTTTATACTACCTTCCTTGCTGTTGTCCAACCTCTTAGTTTTATGTTTTAAAGGTTGAAACTGTTAATATATGATTTTGTAAGTACATATAGTATTTTAATCAACGATATATCTCTTCGAAAACCTTGTATTTTGTACCGAAATCAAAACGTTAAGTAAGAGGGCGGGCTCCGGCCAGGTAGACGGGCACTTTGTTTTATTATTGATACAAGTTATTGCTATAAATTACACATGATTGTTGTGCGGTGTTTCGGCTCGCATCGGCGCCGACCCGTTCTAACGTTATTTATAGTTTAGATTACTTTGATCTTGTGGAGTAAAGAATAACCCAGCCTTTATAATAATTGGGAATCGACCATGCGATGACAAACCCTTGGTTAATTTACTACGGCTCCATCATCATCAGCTTATATTAGGCCTAAGAGAGACAGAGGTATTGTTGATAATAATGTTATCAAAGTCGATTTCGGCTACAATACCTGACCCCTCACTTATAGTTTGTTAAAAATTGCTGGTTAGACTTCTGAGATATGGGTCAGGGTATTATTTGTTCCCTCTGATACAATTCCTGGTGGTTCACATATACAATTTTTTTTTGTAAACGTACGAACTCATCTCGGCGCAACCACTTACAGGACAGACACCTACCGACAGGAACACACCTAACCTGCAATACTTCGTGGACTAGCCGTCGAGTTAGTATTAATAGAGGTATTGTTAAGAACTAGATTTTCCAATGAAAGTTCTACTTTTGAAGTCTCCATCCCTTAACGATTGAACTTTAATCAAACGTCTAATTTTATATGTTTTATACATAGTTCTAAAAATTATTTCCGTCTACAATTCTACAACAATAAAACCATATAATCTTGTCGAAATAATATACTAAATGATACAATTAACGTACGCAAAAAAAGGTAAATTTTCGAGCAAGGCAAAAAACATCGGAGCGGATTCGTTCCAGCGCCGTATAACAATACAC
>JWHW01018184.1:78944-91541 GCA_000931545.1 Papilio glaucus | reverse complement strand
TATTCTCTGTTGGCTCCGATCGATCGATCGACGTATCATATAAACCCAATTGTCATATATTTTTCTCTCGATAGCGCCGATTCGGGTAACATAAATATTATATAACTCTTATTCCGTTTCTTCTCTACGGATTATTATATTTCTAGGTACAAAATTTAAGTTTGTGATAATAATATAAGGTAATTCTGTGTTATTATTATTGCAAACCCGAAATAAGAGTGGCTATAGCAGTAAGACATAAAAAAATACGAGCAAAAAATGGACCTTCCTAATCCATTCGTGCCTTGCCTCCTCACATTACACAAACGAAGGGGAAAGGCCGGAGGCGGGGCGCCGCGAGGGCGGGGGGGCACATTAACAGCTGACGGCTGCGGGACGAGGCGCGCGGCGGTGGCGGGCGCGGTGCACGTCAGGTGGCGAGCGACTCAGCTGAGATTCACCGCGGCAGCGCTGAAGCCGCTGTCGGTGCGTTACGTACGTTGACCTTTATTTGTTTATGTTTTTTTGAGTGATTTTGTCTGAAATGCACAGGTATAAGTTGTCGTTAGGTGTTGGTCCAGGTACTTTTTTTTGTATATGTGTTTATATAGAAGCGAAACAAAATAATTTATTATGAAAATTTTCTTCTTACAAATACTTTATTTTACGTGTAATGAAAATACAAGACACTGACACTGTAAATAAGATAAATATACTGAAACCGCGTTATCAATAATATTTCTAGGAAATATCTATCTAAACTCAAACATCCAGTTCCACAAGTTTATTAGATGTTTAAAATGCAACTTGTTTATAACTACTATGATAATGTTAAACGAAACATGTATTTTATCGGTTTATTTAATAATGTATTTTTTTGTACTCTATTTTAATAGAAACTGGTTGCATATAAAATTATACAACCAGCTTCTATTAAAATAGAAAGTTCTATAATTTTATGTAATAATAATTATTCTTGATATTATTCTAAAATAAAAAAAAACAATAAGTAATAATGGAAAAGAAGATTGTGAAGCGCTGTAAGCGCTCGAGGCTTTAAATATCTATGTCTCGGGCAGAGATCGAGGAAATCCCGACAGTCGGTATATATATATACGTACTACGATGTTACCTACGTTCTGTTATACATAATATTAAATAGTACATTACGTGTAAGCAAACAGCTGATCGCTATTAAAAGTGAAATTAATAATTTTAACTTGGTTACAGTGCGCTTTTGTGTATATTATTTTTTTCTATGATGTTTTAACAGCGTCCCCTTAACGAAATGGCGATGATAGAAGACTTACTAAACTCACCTACTTGATATTAATAAAAGCAAACTCTTCTACTGATACCTAGATATCGTAACAATATAATTGCTTAGCTAATCGCCCGCGGAGTAAATTCTCTGTACGTTGCAGTCTTAACAGTTCGGCCGAGGTCGTAGCGTAATTGCAGTGACCCACTTCATTAGGCGCGTCCACTCTTCCCTAGCTGCTGCTATTTTGCACATTCGTGCTGAGGGACGTCTACTGCCGCTCTAACCTGATCCACATGGGTGACCTACCTCGTGCCTTGCTCTCCACTTTCCTGTGTGACCACGTGACTGAAATACCGACTGCGAGCCTGAACAATCTAGGACAGATGATGTTTGATAGTGAGTTGCTCCAGGATGAGATGTTAGTTCGGAATATGGAGTTTATAAAAAAATTAAATATTAAAATGCAAACCGCTTTTCTCGTTGAGATATTTCATCCAGCAATTCTATCCAAGAGGATTTGGTAGTTTAAATAGTGGCAGGCGGCCGGCCGTAAAAACTATAGCCAAAACCTATACAGTATGGCCTACAATCGTGCTATGCCGACCTCACAAGAGTGGGAAAAGGGCAAGGAGATGATGATGAAATAGTGACAAGAAAGTCTTCGATTCGGTCGAAACCTGGGCGGTGCTGCAGTCTCTCCAGCGATGCCAAATCGACTACAGGTACTTCGAAGCGCTGACGTGTTTGTATGAAAACGCCACTATGTCACTATATTTGTCCGAATACAGGGAGATGTTATTTCCCTGAAATTCTTTACCGCGCTTTTGGAAGACGCCTTCAAGGTGCTGGACTGGAAAGGCTTGTCATCAACAGTAACGGCGAGTACATCACCCACCTGAGAGTTGCCGATAACATAGTAGTCATGGCTGAGACCAAAGAACTCGGTACAATGCTCGATGATCTCAATAAAACGTACGAACGAGTGAGGCTCAACGTAAGACGAAAGTTATGTCGAAGATTCATGTTCCACCCGCTAAACGCTTAAGTTAGGTAGGTCCAACTTCGAGAAGCAGGTTAATCGCCGAATCCGATTTGGATGTGCAGCGTTCGGGAAGTTACGGAATATCCTCTCGTCCCAATCCCAACATATAACATTGTCGCAAGACGAAAGTCCCAGTTGCCAGCGAAGACATATGGTTCTGAGACGTGGAACATGATTAGATTGCTCAAGGTCACTCAAAGGGCAATGGAGAGGGCTATGCTCGGAGTCTTCCTGCGTGATCGCATGAGAAATGATGTGATCCGCAGTAGAACCAAAGGAACCGACATTGACCGAAGAATTACAAATCATAAGTGGCAATATACGACCCGTACAACAGACGACGGTCATGTACAGGTCGATGCAGCGTGGGTAGGCCTCCCACACCATGGGTCAATGATCTGGTCAATGTTGCGGGAGCCCTGATGTTTGGATGAGGGCGGCAGGAGACTGATCTCAGTGGTGATCAATTGGCCTACGTCCAGCAGTGGACGAATATCGGTTGAAACGACTAACCCAACTTACCACTCTATGGTGCCTGTACTTACTTCGAATGCTAAAGGCACCAGGTAGAAAGTTTCTCTTATAGAGAAAAGCGCGTATACTCTAAAATACAACTAATATTTTAGGTTATATACGTACACAATACAAAATCAATGCACTCAAAGTTGTAGTACAGTCGAGTTATTCTCATAAGACGCAGACAAAGCAATTTATGTTGTATGTACGTAATATTTTTAACTGGGATTCAAACACCACGAGCGCAGCTATAACTGACAAGATACAACCACTAGACCCGAGGGTAGATGTATAAATACCGGCCGTAGTACTAATAGCCTGGCGCTCTCACTAAATGCCAGCCTGATCGGGTCATGATTCATTCACTCGTCTCGGGAGGGCGGGAGGACGGGGCGCAGTGGGGGTGTGGGGGTGCGCCGCTATGTATGTATGTGAATTATAACGGTATCACCTATTTACCTGGTTTGTATACCTAATTGTATATTGACACATAAAAAGCATTATTGACCCTGACCTAAAGTCATAGATTATGATACCTACTTTGGTTAATGATTTTGTCAAGAAAAAAAGATCGTCATGGATCTCTATTGCTCAACATAGGTCTACCCTAAGGATCCATCGGCCGGTTCATCTTGTGAGAGGTCCTGTGGCGTCCTGTACGTGACCGCTAACGAGCAAAGAGTCCGGTCCAATGACACCAAGTCTAGTACTAGGTAACTACTTACCTTTGTTTCTATTAAAGATAGATTTAAAGAAAATATAAAATAAAAGATAATTGAGCGTGTGCACTGCCACCGTCATTAGCCTCTTCACCATAAGGGCATAAGAAGTCAGAGCCCACGGCCCGCATTAACACGGGGGTCCAGAAAGGTTTTTTTCGGATTTCGGATTCGTTTACATTGGAAGTTTTTTCTTCTTTTTTTGCTTGCTAACTTTGATGTATAAATAGAAAGAGATTTTTAAATAGTTTCACTGTTGGACGTAGGGTAGGCCACACAAATCCGGCTTTTACCTCCATTATTACCTTTATCAAATCCATGTCCTATGGGTAGCCTACTTCCGTTGTGTAGACTTGTACGTGGCTGCCCTTCTAGACCCCTTTCTTCTACTTCGTCTAACGGCTATAGAAAAAATAGTTATTATAATATAAATTAATTGATTAATAATATAATAATAAATATAAAAATCTAAATGGTTTTTAATTATGCATTGCATTAAAGGGTTTTTAATTAGGCATTGAAAAAATCTCATAATTTTTTCAATACAAGAACACGAGATGGTACGACATATTTGCAATATTACAAACTATTACTCCTCCTTCCAGCTGTAAAACAGTAATCCAGTTGATAAAGATAAAGGAAGACTTGTTGGTACTTATATCAAGGAACTTCATTCATCTTAGCCACAAATACTTTCCATTCCTTCCTCGTGGGATCACTGTCTTTCTATATTCTTTGAAGATACGTTTTTCTTTGAATCACTTTAATATAAAATTTTTGCAATAAAACGCCGCTAAATCAACAATTAATTACTATTGATGTTAACCAAAACTCGTTTCAAACAAAGCAGACAGTTTTTTTCCGAATCTATCGTAAAACTTTTCGTATCCGCGAATCAATATCGCGTTCCGAATTTAAACTGTGTGTCCCCGCCATTTTTGTCGGATCTAATGAACTATTAAACTGCAATTTGGCTGCGCGACGGTTGCTAGATGGCGCTGTGCGCAAGTATTGATCGCGCCGAGGGGGCCAACTTCTAGCCATCAACTTCTGCCAAGTCACGGAATGTATTGCAAGCTATTGTGGCGAAAAATGAGGGGGGTTGAAATGGGCCAAACGCCCCCTCCTCCTACGAGCGCTTTTGACGGTCGAAGCCTGTTTAGATATCGAATCGTGAGTCGTTAGTTCTCGTTTATGATATGACATAGCGCTTGTATTATTACTTCGCAAAATTTTGGCGGGGCTGTGGAAAGTGGAACATTCATTTTTACAGTTATTGATGAGATGTAAAATTTAATAATCGCCTTAATACTTTCTCAGATATTTGTATGAATTATAAAAACTAATATCTGTTATAAATTACAACACACAGTACACAAACAGATAAAAATAAAATTTGTATAGACTATTGTATAACTTTGTATTATTTTATTATATATAATTAATAGTTGCTAAAATGTTGAAATTATTATTATCCTCTACGTGAAGATTAATAACACATTCTAAATAAAATCCTGTTGTAAATGTAACGAATAGAATTAAGTCAAGAAATGTCTTATAGTCTGTCTGGGAAATATAATTGAAGTTAGGAATAATTTATATATTCATTATCAATACTAGGCATCTTCTCTCATCCATAATTTAAGGATTAAATTTTTAAATCCATTACAGTATTCGTTAAAGCGCCATCTATGGACTGTAGTGTTAGCACAGAGGTAGTTTTAAGAAAACAATGGTTTTGTTTCGAAAGGTAAGATGACGCTTGTATACATTTTGCCTAAAGGTGTTAAAAGGCTGCTTTGAATATAATGAATAACATACTCCTTATTCAATTATCTTTATTATAAAAAAGACTTAATTTAAAACATTAATTTTAATTTCAATTACAAAAAATATTTTCATAAATAGATAAAAAATTAAAAAGCAACTTTTGCTTTATATATGTAATGTAATTATTTTAAAATTAACATTTTATTTCTGCTATGGTCCAGGCATTTCATTATATCTTACGGGATACGTTAGTTGATTTCCGCGGTCCCACGAGTACAATTCCTGTAACAATTATAATTACCACTATTTTTAGTACTTATTTTTACTATTTAAATACAAAAATAAACTCTGTTAGCCGTGTTAATGCAACTAACTAACTAACTAATTTAACAGTGGTAGAGCCCGCAACAACATCTGTTGCACGCATGGGCCGGCTCGACCGGTGAAATACCACGACCTCACAGAAAACAGGCGTGAAGTAGAAGTACTCTGCGTTTCGCCTGATGAGTGAGGTGCCGGAGGCCTAATTTCAGTCCTCTTCCCCTTTCCACCCTTTCTTCATTAGGATATGATGGGAACGGGAACAGGATTGGACGGGGAGGTTGTTACCGGGGAAATATCCCTTATTTCTGTCTATGCCCTCCTCTGTCAATAAAGATAGGTAACACATCTGCAACACATTTCTCACTTAACGTCAGGTTATTCGCTTGTTCGTTTTCCACCTTCTTCCATAAAAAAAACTAAAGTGAGAAATCGCGACGATTTTTGTTGTCTGAATTCATCGTACACCCGATTTTTTTTGTAATCGATATTTCTTTGTTGATACGAATCCAAAAAACTGAAGTTGTTAACTGCAACTCATTAGCTTGTTGCAGATACCTAGAGGTCACTTAGTGTCGGATGAAACGCTTTCGCCTTTGCCACCTTATTCTATTAAAAGTTCAGGAGAAGACAGGCATATCCCAACGTCTTCCTTTTTCTTCACAAATGCGGGCAAGGCATTCAGTAACTATTCAGAATTTTACGATGATGGGTAGCAATTATCAAATAACACGTAAAGCTTCACATATTAACAGTAAGTAATTTAAATATTAACATACCTTGTGAATGTGGTCGTATCCTAGTTGCGTGGTCTTCCGGAAGGGGTTGGTGAACTGCAGGGATACTTCGAGAGGCTTGCTGAGGTACAGGTCTATAGCCACAGAGACCTTGCTCTCGCGCTCCGTCGCCGAGTCCAGCGCGTACAGCACACCACATACTATGAACATTTCACCTACCTACGAGATAATAACAATGAATCGTTTGAAACAAAAAATACGCATTGTACGTAATTTGTAACTAGATGGCGTTGTTCCTAATCTTATAATAATTCTTTCGTCGTGATGATCTTGGTTAAGACTCCGGACTAAGATACTGACGCTATGAAAAATGTTGTCATCAGTCCGTGGGGTTTTTGAAAATTACTTCGATAGGTATATACAGGTGAGCGAAGAGCGGAATTATTTTAAAGAAGACTAACCTGCTTGTGATTGAGTGATATGTTCCAAATATAATTGATGTTCAGATCGTCTTTGTTTGGGTCGAAGTTGAGCTGAAATTAAATATTTTGTTTATCCATAGACATTTTATCGTAATGACTAGTGTGAATATGCAACAAATAGAAAATTAGCATGGTATTCGATGGCAATTAACATCGGGTTAGTCGTTTGTGTGCTGCCATCTATCATCACTCACTTTTGCAACATAAATTGGTTTCGTTATTCTCTCTTCGTTCATCCTTTCAACATTCCCGAACCACCGAAGCATACCTTTCTCAATTCTTGTAACAACATCCACTTTTAAGCCACACTTTTCCCTTATAATGCTATTTTATAAATGTAATATTGATACATATACTTGTTTTATAATTCATACCTTTGCCACCGCTGTGTTGTTGGAGTCCTCGATGGAGTAGATCACCCATAGGCCGTTGTCGTCTGCGCTGAAGTCCACCTGAACACATTACTTTAGATAGAGAGGCAGAGAGAGACAGACCAGAGGGTCGATTTTTGAGAAAGAGCGCTCGTTTTTACTTGATATCAAGCAAAAACGATTAATTTAAATTCGAAATGCTATTTTTCAGATCGAGCGATATAAAATTACTTGTACCTGTAAATAACTCCTAATCCATATTTTTACATTTCTCAAACTATTTAACTCGTCTAACCTTACTGCTGGTTTGCAGTAGCAGCAATAGTTTGAAGTCCCAAATTTTAACTTTTTAAAAATCGAGCCTAAAAATCATTTATTCGAGCAATGTAGGTTATACATGCACACTACTCGAAGAATTTATTTTTGGGGTTGGCCCACCTTTGGCAAAGTCGGTTGCTTTGATTCATTTCTCTTTGATAGTATCTCCATAAGCATTTGCTGGAGAGTCAAGCTGATGGTCGTAGAACCCACGATCGTAGTCAGAAGATAAGATGGATGAGATCTAAAAAATATCGGCATATAAGAGGCCCACGCCAATCGGTGGCTGTAGAGCGTGAATTGATGATTAGTATTCTGTAGCTACCTGGTTGTGCTGCGCGGTGTAGAGACGTCCATCCGCGTGCGGCAGATGAACTGACTTGATGCGGCTTTGCGTGAGGTCGTACCGGATGATGTCGCCCGGGTGGCCCGACTCGTTCGCTTGGTAGAAGAACGAACCGCTGTACACTATGTGACCGTTGCCCTGATATCATAATATACTGTGTATATTTTGTGTGTTTTAAAAAATCTTAAATATTTATTGTAAGGTATAGAGGTCTGTCACATCAGGGGTTTAATAATCTCAAATCACGAAAACCAGGCAAGCATAGTCATGAATAATTTTTTATGGTATGTCATACGAAGAACGGTTTCTGCAGCTTGTGGTATTCATCGACGTGGTCCGCCTTGAAGCTCGCTTTGCTGCGGTATTCCCGAAGCCGCTCCACGTCGCTCTCCTGCGTCGTCCAAAGCTTCTCCTTCTACAATAACAGAATTATGCTTCAGTGCTGCAGAAGTAAAACAGTTTTGTGAAATAATTATTTAGATATAGCTATTGAACGAGCTCAATCGTCTTGGCTGAGCACATTGACATTCAAAAGAGATAGCGCGTGTTACTGCTAACGTTGACAGATTACAATTATTCATAGTAGATGGCGCTAGTAGTTTTAAAAATCGCAGTGCACTGTCTTAATTCCTTCAAAGTTCACAAAATAATTCGTAGTTTAAAAACTAAAAAAAAAACATGTTAAGTTCCCATTACATAAAGTTTATGTTTGTTATTTACGCTTCTACATAGATGGCGGTAAACTCAATTTTCATCATCATGAACAAAGTTATGAAAAATGTATTGTTATCGCTTCTTGGTGCGAGTAAAAATTCAAGTCAATCGAACGTATACTAGTTTGTCAAAATTATAACAAAAGATTCTAATACAAACATACAGACCAAGGTAATAAAAGACTGTTGAAAGAATTCTCATATTTTTTCAATTAAATAGTTTTATATCATTTCCGCTGACAGTTCTAAATAACTGGTTATTTTAATACATACCTGCGTTTCCGTGGCGTTGGAATCTCTCAGCCAGGCTCCGAACAGTTCATCTTTGTACCGGTGGTACACTGGTTTACCGATCGCGTACAGTTGACAGTCTGCAAATATCAATTACATTATGTTACAACTTTACAACAGACCAGTGCTATTTGATATTATAGAAGAGTGAAAAGAAATTGCTATAGTTTTGTGTGACACGACAATAACACCGTGATTAAGATAATAAGAAAAAAGAGGACAGCCAGTGTTTGTAAACACACATACACAGCATAAAGCCTCACAGGAAACAAGCGTGAAGTACTCTGCGTTTCGTCTCATGAGTGTGGTTCCGGAGGCCTAATTTCAGTCCTCTTCCCCTTCCCACCCTTTCCTCATCAGGATAGGATGGGAACGGGAAGAGGATTGAACGGGGAGGTGTTAACGGGGAAAAGGAAATATCCTTATTTCTATTTATGCCCTCCACTGTCCATTAAAGGTAGGCAACGCATCTGCAACACATTTGCTTGTTGCAGATGTCTATGGGTAGCGTTTACTTAACACCAAGTGATCCGCTCGCTCGTATGCCACCTTATCCCATAGCAAAAATGTAAACACATGACGTAAGAAAAAGCGTCCTAATTAGGATATTTTTCGATATCTAATGGCATATCTGCTACAAGTTAAACGACTTACTTGTGTTCCTTCTGGGCTTGAAACCGGCAGTGGCATTCATGGTGGATATGAGGAGGTGGGTGCGGTGGCAGCGCGGGCAGGCGGGACAGTGCCGCACTTGGCACAGCTCCTCGTAAGAGGTGAACGGTGGCGGCCTCGAACCGAACTCCATCGGCTGTTCCACAATATTGTTGGTGTTCGGACCTGGGTCTGAGACACCACAAAATATTTAGTAGTAGTCTCTGTAGTAAGTTTGCTTGTCTTTCTTGCAATATATCAACTAAAATGAAACCAAAATCGTGAACTATTCAGCGGATCCATGATGGTCTCTCTGTCCAATAATTTGGTTACCATTATGTGCTAACAAATAGTTTTCAAATCTCCTTAAAAGACAGATTTAATAACCGCGTAACCATCTTAATTTTCTCGAATAGTCCAGCCGTTCACGCGCGATGCCGTTACCGATTATATAATAAAAAAGTCACAAGTAAGACTAAGTTGTAAAATACAGATTAACAATAAGTACACGCCATCATGGTGCAAGTAATATTCAATTAATTAAATATAACGAACATTTAAGTCAATAAAAAATCTTGTAAAAAAATTAATTAATTTGAAATATTAAAAAAATAATAGGTGAATCGGATGTTAATAGCCAAAAAAACTGGATAAATTGTGCCTTATCATTACGTACTTACACATTAATCGAATATGGCCTTTAACAGTTTGGTTATTAAGTTCATTTTTGGCAACGCAGCTGTACTGCCTCAGATCGTGGTCCCTAACGGCCGGGATCTCGAGGCGCATCACCCAGCGCCAGGCGTCTCCGGTGGAGGCCACCTCGGTCCGGTACCGAGGGCCCTCGAGCGTCACACCATCGACTTCCCACGCAAGGACGGGCTCTGGCCACGCTTGAATCTAAAATATGAATAGACAATAATGCCTTAAGTACCTAGTGTAGCAATATAAAAATAATAACTCTACAAGCGACCTCCATGAAGACGGAAGAGGGCGCTGGTTCTACAGAAGCGATGAATGCCGATCAGTTAATATAGAACCTGACTAGAAGAGATACGTCCGACAAATAACAGTCCTCCCTCCATTTTATTATCTCGGCAACAGAATTGTCTTAGATGACATTGATAAAACAATACTTAAGTACAGCCAATTATTGCAAAGAAGGGTTGGCGTCAGGCAGGCGGCCGGTTGTTAAAAATCACACTGTGTCAACCTCACATAAGTGGCAACAGGGTAGTGAGGAAATAAGTACGGATGATGGATCAGTAGCCATATACCCTCAGGTACTCGCTTGCTTGTTCGCCTCCTTTTACTATAAATAAGAACTAACCTCACATTCAATCTTCGCTGTCTTGTTGAAAACGTAGACAATATTATTTGGCACGCGGATGTATGGACTAACTGAAACCATAAAAACATATATAATAAACAACATAATCAAAAACGTGTTTGAATTTTAAAATATTTCTAATATTCAAATAAATATTCAAAAAGGAGCACCTTTTACTAAAGTATTATTGCATTATTTAGCATTGAAACTCCTAAGCAAATTGCTCGCAGAATGGATAAACAATCAACCCAAAGAATTCTTTAATAGAGGTATGCACGATAGACATTATAAGATAGACCGACGACCTGGATAGGGCGGTGTGAATAGGGTCTGATTTTTGTGAAAATTCACGCAGGAGGCTTGTTATCTGGCTGGGGATGATGCATCGTATTACAACAAGTAATACTGTAATGTTTGGAGACACATATATGGGTGTCAAGTGTATTTAACGATGACATACGTACAATGTATTTCAACATCTGTTGACTGGTTGGCGGAGGGCAGCATTCCGTTGTTGGCCATGCAGACGTAGGTCCCGGTGTGCCAGCGCGACACGTTGGGGATGTTCAGTAGATGACCACTGACGGACGCGTCGCGCCATGGACCCTGGCAGAGGAAGCAAATTATATATTCACTGAATGTGGATGGAAGTATTGGACTGTAAGTCTCAATGTAGGTCAAATGTCTGGATTAAATGACATGATTTTAATTGATGAAAACGGAACAATTACTAACCTGAATGATGGCATTACCGTCAACCCTGCGCCATTCAATGGTCGGATCTGGTCGCCCCATGGGGTTGCAGCTGATGCGCAGAGTATCACCTTCCCGGACTATCACACGCGTATGCTCCTCTGGGAATCAATAACAAGTAATAATATTGGTTTGAGATACTAAGGTAAGAAATTAATACCCTCATCTGTTATTTGATCAGGAACTAGATTAGATGTTAAATCGAACTTGAGCTTAAAATCTGTTGCACGTCGATATAATGTTGACTCCTAGATTCACCAACCGTGAGTTACGTAAGGGTTTACGATTTAAAAGTGCTGGCCCAAGATTTAGGTCGGCAAATCGCTTGTGATTTATCACTATCAATGTATGTATTATCTAGGTTCTCAAATAACAGATGAGGATATAAAATTCCTAAGCCGTATATTATACTATATCAAAAGACATAACTTAAGATTTGCATAAAAATATTCTATTTATTCCATATTTACAATGTATCTCTGTTTCCTTTATTCGACGTTATATCTTCCGTCTCTCTCATGTAACGAACGAGGCCCAAATGTGACGCGTATTTGATACATTTATTGAATCGTTGTGTGTAAAAAAATCACTTCATAGCGTCATAGGTTTGTTTATCAAAATGGAAAAAGAAGGAATTTCCAAGTTTTTTGTGTGTTCAGACTTACGTGAGAATGTAGGCGGGATAAAGAGTTCCTTTTCTTTGGTGTAGTTGTATATAGAGAGTCCAGGCCTGCCGGGGGCTCCGTCGCGGCCGTCGTTGCCTCGCTGGCCCTTCGGTCCTATGGGTCCGCGGTCGCCCTTCGGTCCTCGCACGCCCGGAGGTCCGGGAGCTCCGGGTTTTCCTAGCGGTACAGAAAATTAATAATTGCGTAATTTTAATTCTTACATCAGGTTTCTGGAAGATTTTTCAAAATTATTTGACACTCCTCTCAAGTTAACCACCATGTTTATGTCGTCATGTATGGGTGTCGTATTTAACTACCGGACAATGAAA
>JWHW01018184.1:37747-78384 GCA_000931545.1 Papilio glaucus | reverse complement strand
AAAATTTTATTTAACACTCCTTTCAAGTTAACTACCATGTTTATGTCGTCATGTATGGGTGTCGTATTGAAATGAATGAATAAACTATCGGAAAATGAAATATTTGTGTCGTTGTCTTCCATTAATTCATTGTATGTCCCTGGGGCACCATTCATGCTTTGTCAATATTCACAAATCACCAGCTTTCTCATTGATGTATTTCATGCTTGTACTCTTTGAGCTTCTACGCTTTATGTGTTACCATCATAATAATTAAATAAACATTTTAATTAGACCTAGAAATTGCAACAAAATATATTACAATTATCCTAACTAATGTTATGCATGGGAATATAAATTTGTTTGTTACGCTTTAAATCCTTAATGACTGAACCGATCTTCACGAAATTTTGCACACACGAGTGTGTCAGGGGTACGAAAAATTTCATTATTTTATAACCCAAAAATAAAACTGTTTCCGTGGTACATTAAACCTTCATTAACAATATCGGTTGCCATAGTAATGTTTCAAGTCGAAGTTGTTATACACAGAATCATCTTTGCGAATATTTCCAGCACGGAAAATGAGATACGAATACGTGCGAAACCGCGGGTAACAGCTAGTAATAAAATACATACCATCTTTACCATCCTTTCCGTTTTTGCCAGGGCTGCCATCTTTACCTGGCATACCGTCGCGCCCGTCCCTGCCGGGCGCCCCGTCCGCACCGTTCCTGCCTGACAGACCGTCCAGACCCGGCTCGCCTGGCACGCCGTCTCTACCGTCAAGACCAGGGTTGCCAGGGAAACCACGTTCCCCTGCGAATGTCAATGTAATTGGTGGATTAAACATTATTATATTATATATTTTGATATTATTCTAGCAAGCTCACGCCTAAATAGAGTATATATCCATATAGGTAATATATAAAATGTAATATAAAAAGGTAGTAAACACATATCCCTCCCTCTCTCGAAGAGGAGGCCAGTGCCCCTGCAGTGGGGAACATTCTAGTAAGGGCTGACTTATTATTATTATTATTATACACATATAACTATTTTTAATACCTTTTAGTCCCGGTGGCCCCACTGGTCCCCGGTTGCCGATAGGCCCTTTGGGGCCCGGCACTCCTGGGCAGTAGTCCTGCGTCGCTTTGCAGAAGCCCTGCATCACTTCATACTGGAAGTACAACAATGATGTTACAAGTAATACGTACAACTAATATGAGATATATCACATAGAAATCGCCTTACATCTATCGACGGGGAAACACCACGACATAACGTATACAGACGTGTTTTATGAGTGAGTGAGTGCTGCATTCCCTATCCCTTCCATTATCTTTACCATCTCTTTCCTTTCTCCTTTTCCCTTCGACCCTTCCCACATAAAGTCTGACATATCATTAACTGTCCTAAATGTTGATGGGTAGCGAAGTAAGTGGTTACTAGAATTTCAATAGTTTTATGGAAGAAGGTAGCAAACAATCAAGCGGTTAACCTGATGCCAAGTGACCGCTAACCATAGACATCCGCAACAAGCTTATGCGTCGCACGCGTTGTCTACCTTTTATAGACAGAGGAAGAGATAGAAAGGAAAAGGATATTGCCTTTTCCTATTCATAAATCCTTTCCCTTAAAAGGAAAGGATGCGAAGATGAAGAGGTCTGAAATTGTGCCTCCGACACTTCTTATTCACACGATCACTTTACGCCTGTTTTCTGCAAAGGTCTGTGGCCCACGAATGTTGTTGTTGCGGGCTCTATCACTGTTAAACTTACAGGCACTCTGGAGTAGCCGGTGAGCCAGACCCAGGAGTCGCCGCCAGGCGCCGGGCCTTTCGCCCCGGTCCGCTTCATCTCCGCCGCGTCCTTCTCCTCCAACTCGCCTCGCATCTTCGGGTTGAAGAACTCCACGTGCGGCCCCACTGTGTTCTCCTCTTGTACTACTGATGCCTTCTGCCACGGAAATATATTTACAATGCACTTTTAACCCGTCCTCGCTGCGCACGGGACGGACGTTAAATCGAACTCGAGTTTAACATTCTGTTGTAAGTCAACATGAGCTTGACCTCTAGAATTACTCAAAGGTTCGCGATTTACGCAAAGGTTCGACATAAATTAGTTTTTACGATTTAATAGTGTTGGCCTGAGATCTAGCTCGGCAACCCGCTTGTGATATATCAATTGTACATATAATCTAGGTCCTGATCTAATAACAGATGAGGTTCCAAATTTCTTCTTTCTTAGACCATAATGATTATCTAGCCAGTCAAACATGCGTGACATGTGACTACAACTTCAATCAAAATATGTTAAATTAAGTAAGCAAAATATGCATCAGTGACTGACACCGCCATCTGTTAGAAATTTATAGAACTTTATAAATTTTAATCTGCAATAAAAAATATTGAGGTACAATAATCGAGATAAAAACTATCCTATCTTTTAAGGTTGGACCAAATTAAACAAAGTGAGCAAATTTCATCATAATCTGTTTATTACTTTTAGAGTTTATCCCGGACAAACATAGTGACGAGAGATTTTTATACATAAATTAGATAACCAGTATTTATAGTAACTATTGATGCATTAAAAAAAAACAGATAACCAGTTTATATAGACCTCTGAAGAAGATATACGCAGAAAGGAACATAGTTACATTATTCTGGTTATGATTTTTTTAAGCCACAAATGTTCGTTTTTGGGTCTAGTTAATTTCCAAAAGCGATGATAGGCTCATCCCTTATCACATATGCGGGTAACGCTCCACGCTTACTATCCGGATTAGGTTAAAGGATAAGGAGAAATGTAGCAAAAGAATTATTTACCAGCATTGCCTCTCTCTTTAATCTATGCGACGTGGAGACAGTAATTTCAGAAATATACTCTTCTATTCTTTTCTCTAACGACGCTTTTAAAATATCGATAGCACTGTTTTCTACATCCTTATTATTAATATCTTCATTTTCAACAAATTTATATGTATGCATAAGTATGGACAGGATTCCACAGAAGGTCGCAAAGAGAGACAGTCTTCTACAACAACGGGAATCGTCTGTTAATCTTCGCTTTGTACTAGGAGGCATCGTTGCATCGTTCACTTTAACCACTTAAAGCACTGCATTCACTTCACAACCATTTGGTTAATTATTTGCACTTTTTTTACTATAATAAAATGAACTGGATTTGTTATGTTTGATAAGCTGTGTGTTTGAACGCTTTTATCTGCAAGTTGTTCCATACAACGCGATCCTTCCTGCGTTAGTTACACAACTGGTCGGCCGATAACTGACAATTGTCCGGGCCTATTATTCCCGCGTTCAATCAGGCAATCGACAGACGACGACTGTCTGCACGTGTTATTACTGGAATAAAAATAAATATCACACATGTGGTGGCTAAAAAAAACTAATTTTAACACGTGTTTAAATATGTAGGATAAAATAATAAACGAAAAAAATATCTATCCTATTATTACAAAGGAAAAATGTGTTCGTAATAGATTAATTCAAAAACGACTGAAGCGACCTTTTTCCATATGTTAACTATTATTAACATGTATTAAGTTTAACTAACACGAATTATATTGGACTACAGCCGGACGACGCCGGGCACAAATAGCTAGTCAATTACATGATCTGTTTACATCGGTTGTTTTACCGAACCAACTTGTCTTTCAAGACGAAAGCGTTCGCGTAACTTTTCTAGTATTTTTATAGGCGGCGATGATCACTCTACTTTGAATGACTCCCAACTGATTGTTTGTTCCTTAATATTAAAAAAACATATACCTGAATAGATATATGTATGGACGTCTCATTCGCCAGATCTTCTTGTTGTTGTCTTGCCTTACATTATTTGTAATGAAGTACCAAAGTCATCCCTTATGGGTTATCGTTAACCCGTACTTTATGGTTCAATCCACAAGCTTTCATTTAAAAAGACATTAACACACCCTTTGACAGAGTCGACCTTTCAGGCAGATTTCATGCCTTTTTCACATCCATAGGGCGCGAGCATAAATGAGCATGGATTCCAGCAAGGAGCTTGAAAGGGAACAGGCCTGACCGTTTGTTATTGGTTGTCTTTAATATTTGATAAGAAATGTATTCGGAAGCAACTCCTACCGATATGATATTATTACAAATGCGAATGTTAGTTCGTTTGTTTGTTATGCTTTATCACCTTAACGACTCGACCGATAATCATAAAATGCTGCACACACATATTCAGGGGTATAGAAAATAAAACTGTTCGCGAGGTACATAAAACTTTCATTTACGATATCGTTTACCACGGCAGCGTGTCAAGTTTTGACAATAACAACTTTTTGACACATGTAATCTATAATTCGAAGCTATTACACGCGGAATCATCTTAAAGCATCGCATTTATGGGAAAAGGTGGCAAACGAGCAAGCGGTTCACCTGATTTTAAATAACATCTGCAGATAGCAAACGAGTTGCACATGCGTTGCCTACCTTTAATGGACTGAAGAGGGGATAGTAAAATGCATATTTAGTTCTTTCTATTCATCCCCGCTCTGTCCAACCATCTACCTCTTTCTTCTTCAATTCTAGAACAATATCGGATACCTTGGTGATCGCATCACATAGTCGTTTATCAGTTTGAAAACAATCGGAACATAGGACTATAATAAAAAGTGTTGACAAAATTTGTATAATTTATCTACTACATACTTATATATATAACTACTGATCAGCCCCGGTTTCGCCGGGTAGCCGTTTCAGAATCTGTAAACAATGTAGCCCACGGGAACCGTCCAATTTCCGGGATGTGCTATTCCAGACTATAATCTATGTCTGTACCAAATTTCATCTTGATTCGCCCAGGCGTTTGCGTGAAAACTTTCGCATTTCTAATATTTGTATATATATGCTACATGAAAAGCTAAAAAAGCAAAAACAATACAATGTTTTTTGAAATTTCATTTTAACACGCATTTTCATTACAGTTTTGTCGAAACTGTCGTAAACAGCGATTTAGATTAAAAATAAATTTCAATGGAAAAAATCTTAGACAGCTCTTGGCAACCCTCGTAAGACAACACTAGTCGGCAATGCGCATGCGCGGGAAAATATGTCAGGGCCATGACATGACATGGTAGCTCCAAGGTCACAGATGTTTAGTGTACCGCTGTCATACAGTGTAACTGATCCTTCAAGGAACGACCTCTTTGGTGCAAACCTTTTAAGTTCTGAAATGGATTTGGTACCACCATTAGCATCTGTACAAGGTTAGTAAAACAAAGAAATTTATTGTTGTGTTTGAGGTTATTTTTTCGTTTTATTATTTATAGCTTTGGTTGTAAACTGAACTGAAAATAAAAAGTCTAATTTAATTACTTTAACGTTGTTGTTATCAATTATTACTTTAAGATTATAAAAGGTTTGTAAGAAACGGGATTCTTACCACGATTAGCCTTTTTGAGCTTCCGATATTCTTACAAACCTTTTATAAGTAAAAACCACGAAAATTTAAAGTTATACACTTTGAGATGGTTTTTTGCTGGAAAGGAATTAGGTACTGAAATTGTTGCGTGAAATCAATAAAAATGCTTTTTAATGTACTTAAATTTAATCATTAATGAAATATGTAAATACCAATTATAATAACACTTTTAAATTTAACATAATTCTTTGACAATGTGTAACTTTTAAAAGAATATCAGTAAATTAAAACAAAATGAGAGCCTTTGAACCGATATTTGTTTAACTCCTACCTGCGCTATAACTTCAATTCCTAGCTGCATTTTTTTGATGCCTGGCAGCTCTTTGTTCGATTAACACAAGTCGAAAATTCTGCAAGAATGAGTAATCTAATATCTGACATGCGACTATTCTTTGTTAATAAGATTATTTGGATTTATGAATCTCTATTTTACGTCTAACACATTTTTTGTCATCGACACTCACCTTTGTGACGTCATCAGACTCAGTTATCTTGTTATTGTGAACTAGTATTAGAAAGAAAAAACATTTGATTGTTTGTTTGTTCCGCATAAACCAAAAGCTACTCAACCGACTTTTAGAATTTTTTCAAAAATAGATTGTTGATAGAAGCTCTTCTATCAACGAGTAATCTAGCCTTTTACTTGTCTATCCACGTAAGTGAAGCCTGAGGCAAGTGGCTAACTTGTGATAAAGTCAATAATACATGCTTGTAGTTTTTAATAAGCGGCTTCCGTTAGCTTGCAGTGTACAGCCATTAGATGACTATGAGTCTCCAAGAGCGCCACTTCTTCGGCAAGTGTCTTTGGATGAAGAGCGACCGGACGACTGTCAGGGTCACTGGCGAGGAAATTACATCCAGGGGGATGAGGAGGAACGAGGAGTGAGGCTGTTCAGAGCTCTGCTGTTGCAGCACTTGAGGCTCCAGGAATTGAGGCCGCCACCTTGTATGATGGTACCGGCGAAACCTGATCAGAGGTAAGAAAAAATCCGTTATTACTATTATATGTACATATATTTTCGCAGAGTGAGTTGCCAGAGTGAGTTGCCAGAGTGGTCACAGAAGGAGACACCTTATTTTGTCTGAAATTGCCTACCATGCTCTGCAACTTAGAGCTCCTTCCACGCTTCTCACCTCGCAACCCCTTCCGCGCTCTGCGAACTCAGAACCCTTTTCTTAGCTGAGCAAAGAAAAGGGTTCTGATGGGGGCCTGCGTGGCTGTAAAAACAACTGTAAGGCAAACATTCGAAGATGGATCATGTTAGGCTGTTTATCATTGTTTAGTGTTATGCTATCTTGAGTATATGGTACTACTAGTTAGTTCGTTACTCATTAACGAGTTTAAGCAATGCACAAGCGCCAGGCGTTCTTAAAATTCGATGGATTGTACACACTTAAAACGAAAAGTGGTTGACTCACCGAAATATTAAAAATAATTGTGAAGGTTTCCCCAAGATTTGATGAACAATAAATGGAAATATTCTAGGGGTTGGTGGATGTACTGGCGGGATTGGAGGGCGCTGGAGCGAGCGGCGAAGAGGTTCCGGGAGACCAAGGCGCGCGCGATACTGGCGGCGCGGGCTGAACACATCCCCCTGCTGAGCCTGGACGAAGTCGCCTTTGAAGATATCATGCAGGAAATTTGTCAGGTTCGATGACATTATCCGCTTTTTACAGATTTCGACGCTATTTTTGAACAAACTTACACATTGAACATTTTAAATGTCACCTGTAATACTTTTCATCGTAATATAAGTAGGTAGAAGAATCTTTTTAAGGCGTACATTTCTAAAAAAACATTTTTGTAACTCAAGTTACGTCGCATGGATTCATTTTCTTGTCACACTCACCTTCCTAGTATAGCTTATAGATCCAGTTTATCAATGATCAAACAAAAAAAAATCAAACATAGTGTTGATTGTCATTTCAGGCTTGTTCGCATGTCGAGAACCGTGCCTTGGTGGTGCTAGCGTTCCTGTGCGAGGTGTGCGCACGCGCAGTCAAAGTAGGAGGCTGGTGCCGCGCGGCGGACTGGGCTGCGAGGCACGTCGCCCAGTGCGCCACGCCCTGGGCCAATCGACACGGAGGATGGGTGAGGCTATATTTATTATCCATAGCATTAGCACTAAGCCATACTAATTTTGTATTTCTAATCCACTATCCCTACTATATATTACATTACTGGACTACTTATAATGAATACAAATATTACCATTATTCCGATAAAGGTAAACGAACTTTTATTGAACAGGTTTGAAAATCTCAAAAAATATTCTCTATATCCATTGGGATTGGGCCTCCGGCAGCTCACTCGTACGCCAGTCTTCTCTGTGGCCTTGGTTCTATTCTAGACGTGACTTTAAACTATATAAGACATATTCATGTACATGGTCTGCTATTGCTGCCCCTACCGCTCTAAATTTTTAAGTTGTTTCCGGGTCTGTTATTTTCCATTGATTTATTTGATTTCAGAGCGCAGTAGTCGAGCGCGCCGGGGGCACTCGCAGAGATGATACAACACTGTTAGCGGGAGCGGCGTTTGCAGCTCTGTTGGCGTTCCTTCTCTTCTGCCGTAACCGCTTCCGGTATACAATTCTATAAACAAGGAACCTCTTTGGTTACTTGGAACCCTCGGCCCGTTGTGCGGTGTAGTCGCCTGTTGGTTTGATTACAGGGAAGAGAGCACGTGTGAAGATTGCGGAGGAAGCATACTCAGAGGCATAATTATGTCGGCAGTAGATATGCAAATTTTGCCGCCCCTACGAGTCGATACCCTATAGTTCATAGTCATATTAATAACAAGTTTTTTCACAATAAAATTGTAGCTTTTTCTTTTGTACACTATCGTCCTAAATAATTCAATTAAACAAAACTTCTCTCAAAACTATACAGTTGATTTCTGGAAGACAAAAAGTATTCTAAATTTGTCACGGGTAATTCGTCTGCGGGTAAATCCAGCACTAAACTAAACAATATGCCTTTGATACCAATTATTTCCTTGTGGGTAAGTTTCAGGTTTAAAAGATGCTAAAATAATTGATAATAATATTAAATTTAATCTTGTTTTGATGTTTTAAAATAGTAAAAGATATTTGTGTGTGTAAAGCTTTCATTGTTGTATTTAATGTGTACATTTGTAAAACCTTATTTTCCTTACGTATAACTGAGGATGGCTTTAGTATTTTTTTTCTATTAATACCTTTGTAATATTGTCGATCTTTAAATGAATATAAATATTAAATTATATGTATGGGAATATTTTAAAATGGCATTTTGATTATCTTGCTTACAATATCTACCTATTGCAAAATATAAATTTATAAAAATGCGTCTCATTATTTTTAATAATTTGGAATTAAATTAAAAATAATAAAAAAATCTAAATATAAAAGTGTCTTAAATAAAAATAAATAATTTTTTGATATTCTATTTTAATAAACTTCGATGGGGATGAAAATTAACATGAAATAAATGGATCAAATAATAATAATACGTAGAGGTAACATAATGTTTTTATTATTATATTTATTATTAAACTTGTGTTTATAAAAATAATGTTTTTAATAAATAATTCCGTAATTATAGACGGATGAGTCCTATTTTCAATAGAACAAGCCACAAAAATAATATTGAAGTTATTTCCTATGATAATAATGTTTTAGTAACCGTCCACAAAGCTTGCTGAACCATAAAAAATACATACCAAGGTAATTAATGATGGTACATAAGATGAATATTAAAAAAAATATATACATACACCAGAAAGTTTATGTATTATGTACTAGTGATTCACCCTTGGAGCACTAATTATGTTGATCCCATCGCTACCAAACTTTGGACCGCTGGGGGAATCTGAACATTCCCTGAAAAATCTAGACAAATTACGATGAATTTTTCCCTTGTCGTATAGAAGTCTAAAAGGGACATACATACACACATCACCCTTTATATATATGTACAATAATCTTAGGAAGTGTAATTAGCAACCTGTCCCGCTTCACACGAATAGCAGAGTTCTTATTTAACATTTTCTTATCACTTTACTAGTTAAGAAAATTATAGAAATATCGATAATCTATTTAAATCAATAACCGAACTCTAAAAAAACAATTTGGTCCTCAGATCTGACGAAGAACTTCCTTACCTACCGTCCGTTGCATTTTCTTGTGTTCAAAACCGCTTCGAACAATTTCTAACTGTTGTTACCGCTAAACATTTAAAATTTGTTTGGCGTCCCACAACCATGTGCTTTCCGCATAACATGCCGCGCACAACTGTGTTGTGAACTGATCTCCCTGCGGTATTTATGGATACGACCTAGGTTCCGGAAAAGAGCTCTTACCTTAAAGGCTGCGTACCTGCGTACCTACCTTTTAATTATTTCTTACATAACTTTAAATAAAAGTAAATAGAATATAAATGTATTATATATTATATGACTAGTATGTGTTATGTAAACAAATGTAATATACAAAATAAATAGCGTGTGTGTTTTTATTTCTGTCTATCTTCCAGCAATCGTCCACTGCTGGATGTATCCTGCCCTCATCGTGTGTGCATCCGAAACCTTGACGAGATCAAATTGTGTTTATGTATATGTGACTGACCGATTATGAATTTTGTTAGTTTAAAATCTGACTAGGCATTTTATAAACTGTCAGCAAATTGTCAATGAACGAATCTATATCCTAAGATTATTGTGATTCATACGTCACATAATGAATTTATGTGACGTATGAATCACAATAATCTTAGGAAGTGTAATTAGCAACCTGTCCCGCTTCACACGAATAGCAGAGTGTGTACGCCAACCTTTTTGGTCGTTTCAACTGACTATGTTCCCCACTGCAGGGGCACAGGCCTCCTCTCCGAGAGAGGGAAGGGGCTGTAAACCACTACGCTGGCCCAGTGCGGGTTGGTGGATGTCAAACGTCTTCGAATTTATTGGATCTCAGACATGCCGGTTTTCCTTCACCGTTTTTGAGCAGCGGTGATGCTACGTAGTTGTACGTAAGACGGGGCCTCATCCACTGAGCCACCACTGCTCTCGACAATGATCTTCATTATATTCAAAAGTCATGACTGAAATTGATGCACTTTCCGTCGCTACATAGAGCCCGGATTTATTATCTCTGTAGAAAAAAGTAGCGATATTCTTCCGAATTGCCACGTTAATTAATTAATTAATTGAATAATTATTTAAATAATTAATTAACAGTTAATTAGTTCAATAAACCTCTGGCGAAAAGAAAATATCTAGCACTATTTGAGATTATTAAGGAAGAATGGAAAGAATTGACACCGCCCCTAGTATATAATACTGACGCATTAACATCCATATGTATTTCTGATAAAAAAATGAAGTTCTAAGATGATTATGTAAATAATTCGTCAAAGTTATTTTGATAACTTTTAACAGCCGCAGGTAAATTTGGACCTGATCGAGTAGTTTTTTTCATACAGGTCTTTCCAGCCGTTTTTTTCCAGCTCTTGACACCTTAAATCTCGGTCGAGGTCGAGGCTTTAATGAGATTTTTAAGTTACTAAATATATGGTTAGGGTTATAAATAACAATAACATAATTCACTATTTTATTATTTTTATTGTAATTTTTCATAATACAGTCGACAGCTGACATTATACTCCCCCCACCGCATCCCTCACGCCGAAAATAACTCCGATAGCAGCTAAGTAATCAAATCACTTGTAAACATCTGAACCTGATAAACTATTAAAACGCGAATCTATCACATTATCCAACAATAAATATACATTTATAGCCAGGCCATCGTTGAATGTTTTTAAAACCAGTTCCTGAATAAAGAGCATGGCATTACTAAGTACGTGTAATTGATTAAGGTCCCACAATCTATGAACATTTAATGATTTAAATTAAATAATTAATTATTATTAAATACAAGCAATGCTTCTAGATCTGAATGAAGAAAATAATGTCACAAATAAACGATGTCGGAAAGCCAGTCATGTAGTTTAGAATGTAATTGATATTCTCTCTTGTTGGCTAAAACAAACAGTTGTTTAGACTTTGTATAGCTACTGACGAAACAAATAACAAATATCATATAAAACTATCATGAACATATCATTTCATGTCACTGGTAATACAAGATAAAGTTATGGATAAAGTTTGTAGGAATCTAAAATATGATAGAAATCCCAAATAAAGACGGCGGATTTGAAACACAAGAAATATCAATAAAAAGTCAACGAAAATTAGACGTCTGATGAAATATGACTTAAGTAACATTAGGAACAGCAAATGAGTATTTTAATCTGGGAATATGAAAGATCCGAACACAATATTTGATATTTAATTAAAATAAAGCGAATGTTGAAATAGATCCGTACAACTGGTTTTAAAAACGTACACGTTACATTGCACAAGTCAACATAATAATTATTCAAATTCTACATAAATTTCATATGATAGTATCATTTTGATCACAATATTAGATAATTTTGAATTGAATCAAGACGAATTCTTCCTCGACATTTCCGTTTATCATTACAACATGATGAAAATCCCTAGTCTTAACTACATCATTAAAATTAATAACATTTGTTACTTTTACTTAATCAATAATATCACTATTAACAATCTACGCTGGCATCTCGAGTTCGGTAATATCTGAATGGACACAGGATTTGTTTCCTCGATACATTAAGTACTTTCAACAACACGAATCTTTTAAACTCTACTAAATCTTGCAACGATTTCCTTTTAGATTATATTTCATAATATAGATAAAATGGAAGCTTACAACTGGAATATTCTTTGAATTTCCTAACGAAAGAGAATTTTCGATAACACAGCACTTCCAGTAGATATTGGACTGCGAAATCGAGATGAGTCAGCCCAAACATAATCATTGACTAATCGCGATTCACTTTCCTTGACACGATTTTTAAAGCTGTTTATAAAGAAATATCAGATGTTGAGGATCTTAATAAAATATAAAATATTAATGGTGTCCGTCGTTACGTCGTCGTGGCGAGAAAAGTGAAACGCACTACTTTTTTTCAAATCTCTTAAATAATTTTCATATTATATTTTTATATAAAAAACCACCATTCTAGTAACAATACTACCTGGATATTATATTTCATTTCGTTTATTAACATTGTTAAATTTTTTAATGTTAGCTTTAAGCCTAAATCTTACACTACCAAGAAGATATAAAGATACATTTTTTATGTAGTTAAAAGGTGTATCAAATGTTTGCGACACCACGATTATAACTTTAATAGGTTCTAATAATTTATTAACAAACTTTGTAATATGGAATCTAGCTCGGCTCGTGCTATTTGGTAATAAACAAATGCAATTTTGATGTATCTACGTGAATGATTTCCCCGTCAGGTTGATTTGGACTCGTTGAATCCGCTGGGAGCTTAAAATCGTCTATAAGTTTTAACTAGAACATTAATGGAAGGATGATTTATTTATAATAACTACTTATATAATTAATCAAGAGATATAGATCGATAGATAGATAAAAATCACTAGTGTAAATTTATTGTATGAAATATTTGTTAGCGTATAGAATCGTGACGAGTAATAATAGGCGATACAATATATTTTTGGTGCTTCCCAATATTTATACATATTAAGGGATAAGTATAGATTTAAATGTACAGATCTCTAAGACTCCTAAACGAGTTAAGAATATTATATATTATGTTGATATTAAACATAATATTTAAGATCGAAAATTCGTCCGAACCTTATATATAAAAGAATGGCCACATTAAGATCTTACAGTTCTTTTTGTAATATTGTCTATACTGAATAAGAAGTAAAGTTTACCGAAAGCTATGAAGAACTCGTTAAAGTTATTGAAGAAGAAGAAGAAATCGAACTGTTTGATCCTTAGTGGCTCTGCTATGCGAACTACAGAAACCTATAATCAAATCCAAGCTTAATATTATATATATGTTACTGAGACCGAGAGACAAGACTTGTATCTTATGAGCATACATCTTATCACAGTACTTGATGCCTCGTTTGATCAGACATTATCGATATGTCATATGTATATCTTAATTGTTTTCTTTGTAGTACGTAGAAAATTTAGCTAATTCGCACATTGCGCAGAACTCGTTAGCCGCGGCCTGCCACGTAATCTGCGAACACGATCGTTTCACAATGGTTTCTATTTTGTTTCTCCATTGTAGACTTGGTATCTTATGAAACAATCGTACCATAAGTCAGTGTTGCGCCATTCTTGCTAGAATAGTGTTCTATTAAGACTGAAGTGCCCGGCCTGGGTATGTGATGAGGAAGCGGCTTGAGCAAAACAAGGAGCTGATGTTATATGTCATTTGCCTACACTTGCGCGCCATATTGCTTTCATGTTTACGATGCGGTCAAAGAGCTTACCTCATCTATGATCACTTTGGGAATCACGGTAGATAACTTTAGAAGCCCGGGCAGATTGTTTTGTCTGTCTGTACGTTTGTGCGCATTCATTTGTTACGATTAATGGTTATTGGGAATTGTTTGAGATGAAAATTTTCATCGGTTTGAGCTTCCACGATGTTCTGAAATGTTATAAGCTTAATAATACAAATACAAACTAACTACATATACAACTATTTATTGCTATGTCAAATAGGCGGGTTATAAATGTTAGAAACTTGGCGATTCAACAAGTGCATTTATAATTTTTCAGTTTTTAATCAGCTAGGAAAAGGAAAATGTTGAAGAGAGCATAGTGGAGACAGAAAAGGAAAATACGGACGGTTTATATAAAGATGTTTTAAGGAATTACAAGATTTGATTTGAAACCGTGCTTAGTTACTTGAACATAAGTCAAATATATGAAATAGACGAAGTTAACAATATTAGTAGCAGGGTAATAAGATGAAGTATTAAATGGATATGTTTTGAGAGAAAAAGATTTTATAAGTGGCATGTTTTAAGTACCTATAATGAAACACCTACCAAGTGGGGTATCGATTAGAATTCGGCGACAAATTCTATCTGTTAGGATGAGAAATATGTACACCCTATGTTTAAATGGTCTACAATTATCTCAGAAATTATAGATGCCTGTTGAGATTCAAACAGTGAGAGGAAGTTATATGAACAAATAACATTGCTCTTAACATACAATACCGATTTATTCATTCGTTCTTATGTAAATAAATCAAGTGTATACAGTTCGATGTATAAGGGCCGCATTGCATCGCGCGTCGTCTAGTAGGTGACGCCGGCTCTATGTCATCAAAGCGGGATCATATGTCGTAAAATATTCTATAACTATGTTAATATTGCTATCAGATGAAAGAGTAACATACTCCAAATTTGTTTATTGATCACAAAAATCAAAGCTTATGTTTGAGTTCGCGAGAACTCTTAGGCACATTTTATGGAATTGGAAAGGGGCTACGACTAATTCTGTAGCATAGCTGTCTCGTTAGTACTAAGAAATTATTTACATTACCGATTTATACACAGCAACAACGTCCAGTTACACTGACACGGTACCTAACTTTATTCATTGTATTTATTGTACTTCGAGGTTTTCAAATCTAGTTTCCAACATGTCTTTATCGTTGAGGTAAATTATGTTGAATTCACTTTCAGGTGCACTTACAGAGGCGCAACTAAATCGTTGCAATCTCTCACTACGTCCTATCAACTATACATTTAAATGGAAAACAATTCGATTGGACTAAAGGTCCTTCACGACCTATTGTAAGTTATAACATTCAAATCGATTTATTCTTTGAAAAATTCTAACATCGTTGTATACATTACAAAAATCAAAATATTTACAAAAATAAAATGCAAACTTCCGCTGTGTTAGTTATTCAAATTGAACTCGTACAGCAAAAAATGCTGAAATTTGTAAAAGCGCCATTACTTTTACGAATGGCTAACATTTAATATACATCTACAATCTCCGCTGATGACTACACACTTTCATTAATTCTGGTAACGACACTGTTCAGTACGACACCGATTCCTTATCATTTGGTGCACACTTTAATGTTATGGACATTGTATTATCACTCGCATCAGTCCTAACATTATGTATTACATCATTATTTGTGCTTCGTACATCAGTTTCTATTTTTACATAACCGCCTACTCGATCAATTGTATTTCTAGTATTCGTCTACTAAATTTCATCGACTAAGGCAACCTTCTTAGTTTATAAATCATGATACTAAAAGAACGTAGCTTGCTTATTATTTGTTCTTATTTATAATTATTTGTATGGCTTTAAATTCAATATTGCTTACAATTGTTATGACAGTGAGGTTGATGTTGGTGAAAGAGATGATTCTGTTCGTGCTACTTGAGCAATTTATTATAATACATTTCGCTTCAAGGCGTATGAAAACGAAATTGAGGATTTGTTTGTTGTTGATGAATGTAAACCATATATTTGATGTTTCGAGAAAGTTCTAGAAATTGTAAACTGTTTATATAGATTTATAATATTATTTATCTATGATTCGTTGGATTGTATGATAATTTCACTATATTATTTCTATTTTTTAATTTTAGTTTTCAAATTAATATTAATAATACGAATGAATATTATTATTCACTATATTTGGTGTCTTTTAATTCCATTTAAATCATAAAATCCATCCGCTGTCATCGACAATGTTTATATTGCTTCTTCGTTTTCATATATTTTTTATTTCTTAGTGTGGACTTCTCCAGATTCGACTATCACAAGAGCTACTCGCTAGGGCAATGTAAGTATCCGTACTCCAGACCTAAACTGACGGCGACGAAGACGAAGTACAGGAGGAACATGGTGAACCCGAGACCCTTGTTCATCTTCCACCTGAAGCAGGCGATGCTGAGGATGACGAACAGCAGCATGGCGAACAGCAGCACGATGCTGCAGACCATGCCCTTGGAGTTCACCTGCACCGGTTCGCCGTTGATCAAGCCGTATAGCAACCAGGGGAGCGGTAACCTGGAAAGTTATTTTTAAGGTTAAAATTTTTATCAAATTAGTTACACTATTGTTTGGATGCACAAAACTGAAAAGCATTCAACAAGTTCACTGTTTTCTAGCTTTGCAATAAAATTTATCCCACAGTGTTTGTTTATCGTTAACTGAACCTTATTTAATATGATTTATCATATAGATCAGAGGTCAATTAACATTCGATTGTAAATTATTTCATACAAAATTCATTTCAAAAACCAATAAACCTGACTGACAGCGTATACATATTGAATACGAATGTAATATCGCCTTACTCTTCGAAATCGATCGAGCCGTTTTTGCTAAGGTATATATATCATAATAGAATGGACATACATTTATATGTACATATGTAACCCGCGAAAAGATTAATTTTCTTCAGTCTAACGAAAAAGGTATTGTTCCGTATTGTTCCATATTCGGTAGAAGTAAATAGGTAAAAGGTGTTATGTATTTAAGTAAAAAAATAACTTTTGGAAGAAAATAAAGCAATAAATTAAGTATAAACATAACTAAATAAACTATATACACATCTAAGCGATAAGTCTCGCCCCGATTATCACGCACTACCCATTTTCACGTAAGTTGGTATTTGTTTGACCCAATATTTGGGCCAAGGTCTATCGGAATAACGTAGATAAATATCAAAAAGTAAGTTTCCGCGGGGCGAGGGCTTGTTTATGGCCACAAGTGAGGTCGTGCCTTCAAATAAAGTCAGTTCTAAAATAGGCCATTGTTGATTAACTTTTGTTCACATTGTAATTGGAAAGAACGACCTTACCAAACTGATTTCATTCAAAAAATTTGTGGGTATTGATATTAAACTTTATTGTACTTACAGCTTGAAATTGAAACTGTGTGAATTGGATTGTATGAAACGAAAAAGTTTAAGGTTTTAGGTTAGGTGTAACGTTGGTTTTTTTATTGAGTCTAGCAATTTTTATCTTCACTTAACTGTTACTCTAAGTAACTGGTAATAAATAAAAAAATAACCAGCAAGCAGCCAAGCCAAGATGTATGTTCGATAAGTAACTATAAAAAAGGTAGCAAAGTTAGGAGATTAGGCCACAATGCTCTTGGTTTGCCTCTACTAGGCGCCCTCTATCGACCACTATGAAAAATACAAGACAGATCAGTCTTTATTTAAGTTTTTCTTAAATTTAATTTTTTTTTAAATTTGATTACTTAATTATGATAGAATCTTAAGTGAATATCTCGATCATTTTTAGCAAATTTTTACTGAATTGATGTTTATCGCATTACTCCCAATAGCATAATATATTTCTTCAAAATTACAAAACCAATTCTACTATATTTTGTGATAGCTAAACAACGCCATTCCTAGCTATATAACTTGGCAGAGTTTCGAGTCCACACCCATTCCGGTTGTCAAATAGCCAGGAAATATTTGCCGTTGCAAAATAAATCAAAGGCCACCATTCTGTCAGAGGATATTAAGTCTTATTTCTAGTGAAATAAGGTTAAGTAAGACATTGTCGAATATTGATCGATTCAGGAGCTTCCCGTGGATCTTTACACAAGTATAAATCAGATATGTTATAGTCTGGACAAACTTGCACTTGTTTCTATTTGATGTTTTAATTCCTTTCTGAAAGATGACTTATTAGCAGTGATTTGTTTCAATGTTCGAAGATATGTTAAAAATTGTGATCATATGTTTTTATAATATGTGAAAAGTGACCCCAGCTACAGTGCCATCTACCGGAGCAAATTGTGAACATTTATTTTAGTTTTATTTATTAATGTATTGATATTAATAAATAAAACTAATTGTATTGAGCCCGAATGACGTTTTTGTAAAACAAATGAAATATCATTTAAAGTATAGTCCACATGAAAAATTACAAAACAATTTTGAATTGTTAAAAAAAATGAATTTTGTTTTTTTTTGTATGTCATGCGAAAAATATCATTGCAATGGATTAAAAGTGATTTTTTTAAAATGAAAACTTCATTATGCACGCTTGACTTGGGGAGTAAGCTGGTGAATGCTCGAAGAGAGCGTTACGAAAAGTGTGATCGGGCGAGGCGATCGATAATTTTTTGAATTTGGAACAGTATCGAGGAACTTTTTTTTTTCTTGTATTCAATTTTGAACTTTATTGCTAAGATATAAGGGTTTTTTGTTGGTTATTATTAAACAATTGTCGAGCATGTGTTTTTTTTTTGGATTTCTAGTTTTGACTTAGTATAACAAATCATTCGGATTGAATTTTTAACTGAAAACAGAAGGTCCGTTTGCAACATAATGCAGTTAAATTGCGTATTTTTTGGTTAAATTCGGGACTTCCGGTTACGTATTTTGTGACGAGTCCTGGTCTTCGTGTCGCCCTAGCGAACAGGAATGTTGGACCGGAGTATTTACATTTGCCTTTATTTATTCGACTTATGACTGACAGACTAATGAATCTTTAGAAGCTTACAATGTATATGGGCTTTCAATACGTTTAAAAGTGAACTGATTGATATGACACAAGATGCATGCATTAAACGCGTAGATATCTTATACTAATACAGTGACTTTTGTAACCATTATACCATTATACCCTTTGTAACCATTATACAAATTGGAAAGATAAAACAGTGTACATTTCCCTTCTAAATTTGCACAATGAAATATGAAACATACATTTCTTTTACGATGTCCAACTAGCGTCAGCTGTCGCACTCTATACACCGCTGTACTGTAATGTGGGTCAGCAGAGAGACAAAGTGTGCCTGGCAGGCTGTTTACATTGTGAGGGAGTTTCGCGTTGGACTGCGGCCAGATTGTGTCACGTTTCAGATATGTTACATATACAGAATATTTATTGTTTTACAGTTTATAGGATGCCGTTTATTTACCATTATATACTTTATATTCACACCATGAATATATAGCACCTTTCTTTTTTTAACCTTTGTTTGTAGTTTTCTTTGAGATGATTCATTTTAAGCTCAGCATTTTGGTGAAGAAGGTAAAAACAGTGCCTGCTGGTCAAATGCAGTGTCCCTTTTCCGTACATTGACATGTGAGGTAGAGATGACAAAATAAGCATTATAGTATACTAGCTGTGGACCGACCTTCGCTCTGCGTTGTCTTTTATATGTAAGATTGTGTTTTTTTAAATATAGCGCCATCTAACAAAAATATGAAATATCAGTATGTAGGTAACCTTGACAACGTCCCAACAATAGATAATGCAAATGCATCATCAAAAGATGGCGCAACTTAATTATTTTTTTAACTTAAACTTATTTATAACAAGAAGACATATATGGGATTGCTTGAAAGATATACATGATAGCTGTTAGAACTATACTAAATTAGCGTTCTGCCCCGGCTTGGCAAAGTTGGTTTCTCCATACATCGTGCATCATACATACATAAAATTCAGAACGAAAATTTGTAATCTCTGCCTGTCCTCGCCGCTGATTTAGAGTATTTATTAATTCATTTATCTTATTTTCTTTTTGCCATATATGCTTGACGACAATGTTATATAAACATATATACATCCAAATTCCGAGTTTGTGTAAGCTTGAGGTAACTTATGACGAAAGTTTGCCTAAGTTGAAGCTAAAAGTGGCTTATTTCGCAAGCGTCACCACGACTTTAGCAATAAAGTTGAGCACGTTAAGCTCTCAATCACATGAAATTTATAAAGTTCCGAATTTGAAAAAAATATTGCAAGGCTTTATAGATAGACGGTTAAAAGAAATCAAATCACTCTATTTAATTTGGCTTATATAAACAAAAACCGAAAGCTTATTGGCTGAAAGTCTTTGTCTACGTTATAAGGGGACGAATGAACTTCATGTTTCAAGATCTCCCCAACATCAAAGGTGCTTCGGATGCGTTGTATTTAAAGAACAACATAGATATTTTAAAGGTATTTTATAGGTATTGGTCTAGAAATAAAGACAGCTGGTATTCCAATGTAAAATACTTACTCAATTATACAGAATTATTTAAATGCTAGCTTACCTAAAAAAATAAAACCAGACAAATAAAAATAACCAACTTAGTATTCGGGGATGTGGTCTATGACTGAAAGCGCTCTGAACTGGGGAACTGGAAAAATTGGGGGTTGGTAGTAGAAGGGTAAAAATTTTGGGTATGTATATGTATGTACTTATCCAATGCCAAGTCATAAAAAAACGACATAAAATTGGGATGAACCATCCTGATCTCTTAGGGGTATAGCTTATGTTATATTCTCAGACCTACCGAATATATACAATAATTCATAAAAATCTGTCAAGTCGTGTAAGAATTTTTCAATTATTAGAGAATCTTTCAGGCTCAAGTTAAACCGAGATACGTATTTCCATGTTCTACGATCTTGAAACGACCGAGTCCGTGCTTACTAATACAGGCACAGGTAAACAGAGAAATTGTTTACCATTATTGAACTGTTGCACTGAATATATAAATGAACTGTAAGTTCGTTTGTCTTCACCCTAATGTAAATATGATTGCTGAGGTTCTCTTACGTGAGGTCAAGAGGAAGCCGGGTGGTAAATGCCGAGGTCGATTGAGAGAGGGAGAGGAAAACGTGGAGCGGAATGTATTGTGACGTTCCAAGTTACGTAGACTTGTCTCGTTCTTAAATTATGTTTACAAATATTTTCTCATATTCTTTTTGTACAATATGAAATAACTTAAATATGATGTTTTCACTAGCATCGTAAGAAGAAGAAAAAAGTATCTTTTTTGTACTCTCATCTTCGTTATTGCTTTGGCTCCTTAGTTAAGGACCTACTAACCTAGTTAGGTTGACCTGCAATGAACGAGCCAACGGCTTCCCTTTCATGTTATTTAAGTATTGTGTGTGTGCAGACTAAAGGTTTAACAAAATTAAAAACCTAAATTTAGAAAAAAAATAATAATACAAAAAGTGATAATTTACAGTAACTTTTTATAACGCGGTTCTGTATATATTTCGGTCGTGAAGTCCGATTAAAAGCCCGTTTTCACCATCACCTAAGTGTCACCTAAAGTCAAAACACACTGTGTCCACAAGTTTTCGCACTACCCTATAACTCCAATCAGCCCGTGACTTTGGCGCATGCTGTGCCGAAATATCGGGAGATCAAAAAGGCTAATAGTGGTAAAAATCCCGTTTCTTACAGAAAGTTTAAAGTTACATACAGTTTTTGTGACTTGCGCATATGAGGTGCACTAAAGAAAAACGTTTGAATTGGGGAGTCTTCTTTGGATACCCGCTAGTGACATATCTGCAACATTTTTGTATTTTATATAGTTGCGTACGTCTGTGCGTCATGCACTAATGAGTGTTACATTTAAGTCGGTCATTATTTTTAAAGTGACAGAGTGTGCGGGGCAGGGCTTTAGGGTTTCAGAGTAAGTGCCTCTTTCCGCTTCTGGCACTTCTCCAACCCCCATTAAACCCGCCACATAAAGAAATAACGAATCTCAGAGCTTGCAACGTGTTTCTCAAATTAATGTTTAATTTGTACCTTATTATGTTTTAAAATTTTATTTTAATACATAAATCTATACAAGTATTATAAAGGGAAAATATTTGATTGTTTGTTTGTTAAACGGATGTTACAGATAAAACTAAAACTATTCTCTCACCAATAAAAAACTCTACCAGCGAGTTATATATTTTTAATTTGTCTATCTATATACCTGAGCGAAGCGGGGTCGGGTTGCTGGTCACAATCATAACTATTCACAGTAATGACACAGGTGGGTAGGCAGATACTAAAGTGCTATAATATAGGGGTACTTTTATCAACAATTTTCGCTTTACTTTCCTCACCTTGCCTAACCCATGAATACATCAAACTAACAATTTGAAAACTCACACAAAATCCCATCTTTTCTCTTAATACTTGGTTTAAAATATGAGTTTTGAACAACTGACAACTAACTAATAAACTTGCAGTAAAATCGTAAAAATATATGTATCAGGATGACGTTACCAGACCAATCGAGAGCTGTATTATGGACCGAGAGCCGGTGATGATTTGACCTTCGCCATTTATTAAAACCTGAAAGTTTATCTGTGTATGACCCTAATACGGATAAAAAACCCGGAGTATGAAGTTTGGATTACGGTAGCATACTTTAACAATCAAATGATATACAGTTGCGAAACGTATGTACTTGCATAGAGCAACGGCTGTCATCTAGCGGGGTAGTGGGCGGCCCCCGATCGCGCTAAGTTTGCGCGCTCGAACGTCAAGGACGCCGTATACATCGCAAGCTACTACAAAATAATTCAGAATAGTTTTTCCTTTTTGGCAACCCTGGCAGATTGCCACTGCTGTATGATTGTTTAAACTGTGATGGTAGTTCTGAAAGAGATAGCTTTTGCAAAATATTTTGGTGTATTAAATTTTGTTGTATAAAATTGCACATCCTACTAATGTTTATTAAGTACTTTATGATCCGGGTCGTTTTTATCTGTATTACGGACATGCACAGATAAGCTTTCAGGTTTTTTTAAATGACGAAAGTCAGATCGTCGCTGGCTCTCGACTATTAAGGATATATGAAGAGCAATAACTTAAGCATTAGGTATTATCACTTAGTCCCTATTGGAAAAATAAACTTCAAGGCCACATGCAGTGGTTGCGTGTTCAAAGATTGTTAACTTTATTTCTTACATAAGTATTCTTGTTTTATATAACATTAGATTTCCGAAGTCGTAATAAATTAGTGTTGCGAGCTACGCAGCAAGTGGTTCGTCGGTTTCGGGCACGCAACAAAGAAATTTACCATTTAATGGGATTTTTTATCCTATTATACTATTCTCTTGATTACTGTACCAATTTGTAGCCGACTGTACCTATTTATTGGGTAGTTGTACAGTCGGGGCCGTTCGCGGTATTCCACTTACAGATAAATTGCCTTGTTCCTTGCAACGAGACAAACTCCGCCACTTCTTATTAATAACCAATTAGATAGCAGTGAGTTGTGCAAACGACGGGATAATAGTAAAAAGCAACACTCTGCAACCCTGTGTTTATTACTAATGTCTTAGTTTTACGTTCTTAAGATTTACGATCTCTGCTATTCAGACGAAATAATTTTTCCTGAATATTCTATTGTGACAACATTGAACAACCATATTTTCGTACAAACATATTTAAAAGCTCTATTAGTTATTGTGTCCGCGTCGTCTCTACGTGTAAAAACGTTCAATTGATTGTAGCTTCTAAGGTGGAATACCGCCACTGGCCCCGATAGTACCTTTATGTAGGTTAACACAATTTCGGTTTAGACGTTATTATTTTCATCTGATAGCTCAGTGATCAATGCTATTGTTTTCAACTTTGAGATTTCTATATTTTCTACCGGAAGACTCATTACAATGGTATTTGGTATGAAGACGCGATCTTTTAGATGTCTGGGCGTTACTCTGATGATTATATGATTAAAAATAGGATGTTGTGACTATTAACAAAAAAATGGTGGTGGTGTTCCTGACACGATGAATAGTGAAAAGGAATGAATGAAGGAAGACAATAATAAAAAGGAAAGGAGTGACCATATATTTATTGGTGATATATTGATAAAAACATGACACACTTACCCAACGGTAACGTCAAATATATTGCTGCCGACGGAGCTGGAGACGGCCATATCCCCGAAGCCCTTGCGGGCGACGATGACGGAGGTGATGAGGTCAGGCACTGAGGTGCCAGCGGCCAGCAGCGTCAGCCCCATCACTTCCGGCGGGATCTGCGCCGTGGCCCCCGCAACATTCGCCCACCACACCATCAAGTACGAGAAAAACGCTATCCAAACTATCGACCCTATAAATGTTATAGGGAACAGATTCTTCCCTGTGAAAGATAAGACAGAAAGTTAAATTTTGCCCCAATTCTTTGTTGTTAATAATCATATATTAGAATGATGTATATATTATCAGTTATATTATTTATTTTTTATTGTCATGTTGTCAGAAAGTCTATAGGCTTTTCATCTATACTAATATGGGAAGGAGAAAAGATTGTTGTTCCAGACAAACTCAAAAAGTACGAGTACAAAATAAAGAGTAAAAAAATCTTACAGCGAGTAAGATCCTCAGCTGCAATTTATTTTTCTTTATTTGTATTCGTATCTTTCCGAATGAAGCTATAGCCTATTGCTTTTTTTTAGTAGAAAGTTGCAAACGAGCAAGCGGTTCACCTAATATTACGTGAACGCTACCATTCGCATCTGCAACATGCTAATGAGCTTATTAGAATAGGGTGAAGGTGAAGAGGACAAGAATTAGGCTTCCGGCACCTCACTCATCATACGAAGTGCAGATATACTTCTACTTCACGTCAAGGCTTCTATGAGGTCGTGCTATTTCCCCGGTCGAGTCGGTCCATTCCTGCAACTGTTGTGGCTGGCTCTACAACTACCACCGGAGGCCTTATTTCAGTCCTCTTCCCCTTCTCACCCTTTCCTCATAAGAATAGGATAGGAACGGGAAGAGGATTGAACGGGGAGGGGGTTAACGGGGAAAAAGAAATATGCTTATTCCTGTCTATGCCCTCTTCTGTCCATTAAAGGTAGGCAACGCATCGGCAACACATTTGCTTGTTGCGAATGTCTATGGGTAGCGTTCACTTAACATCAGGTGATCCGCCTGCTCGTTTGTCACCTGGTTACATAAAAAAAATCAATTGATATATATAGGGTAAAAACGTAGTAAATTTGTCCGCGTCAGATCGTGCAGATTCGGCTATAGTAGCGAAGTGTCCGCCCCGAGGGAAATTAAAATGTCCCTCGCTGCATTTTATTTTAATTTCGAAATTTTCCGATGCTTCCTTTTATATTTAAATAAGCTCATAGTGCAGGTCAGTGAGCACAGTTTTGTTTTTATTTTTAAACAAAATTAATGGCATCGTTAAAGAGATTTTATTCAAAGAACTCCGTGTTCTCTTATATTTTTTTTTTGTTAAAAGTTACTTCATTTTTTATTTATTTAATAAAATAAGTAGAGGTATTCTAATGAGTATGCACTTTCTGAATCCTGTGTTTTTTGTGCCAGCGGCAATTATGATGTTTAACTGTCATCTATGAATGTTCAGATTATTAAAAATGGAGATGTTGAGGACGTCGGAGGACACTTTTATAAAGCACTGTTTCTAATTAAAATAACTACCACCAGTTCTAGGAATTTCTGCGTCCCAAAGCACATTCGTTTTAAGCCTTTCGGACCTAATCGTTACGGGTGATTCCGAGTGTAGTATGTCATTATCGATATACCTCTCGGCGTCCTTGTATCTGGGAGGGTCATCCAGAGCGGGAAGATGATCGGCGCGACCAGCAGGTAGGTCAGTCGTTTGCGGAAGCCCGACGGCCACGACATGTCCAGCGGCGTCGTGTCATCTTCCAGGTCCCCTATCTGTAACACGCAGATTTAGGTCGTATTTCAGAAATTACTATGATTAGTATGTTCATGTATACACTGTTGGGTATAGCCGAGGGCAGTAAAGGCCAAACACCTGGGACAGCGCTGTGCTTGCGCCCAATATACTAAAAATCAAGAAAAAAAAGACTATCCTACAATATAAATTTCAATTCCATCGAAGAACGTGCTTTTTCATTTTTAAAACGAATAAAAATATATAAAACAAAGGAGGAAGATTTACTATCTATATAAATAATAGAAGAAAATGGCCGACTACTACTACTACTGCTATATCAACACACAACAGAAACTACAGCTTGGCCAGAGTTTTGTGTTATTACATAGGCGAGCACTAAAAAATAATTTTTCTACTTCATTCTCTAAAGGTCTAAAGTAGAGATGATAGTGTATATTTTGTTGTTTGTATATTTGTAATACAAAGTAAGGTGACCTCAGAGCTATACGATCATATAAAATACGGTCCATCTTAGACAGGACCTTCGTGGGTTATATTAAACTGCACGGCGGGTGAAACCGTCGGGCCCAGGTAGCATTGGATAAAGAAAATGATTTACTTGAATGTATTGAATTAAGGAGATTTCTTGTAAATAATCGTGACAAAACTAAAATAAAAACTTTAATTGTTATTATATACATAATAAATTTTATAAAGCAATTCATAAATTATTATAAACTTGTATATAACCTGCCCTGTATATCAGTGCTGTATATGAAGCTATAAAAAATAACAAATAATTTTATCCTTTACCGTCTCTAAGGATTTCTTAGTCTCTAATATTATTGAAGTCTAAATAAAGTATATTTTCCCTATAAGTTAAGTCGCGCACTTCATTTTCCAAGTGCTAACTCCTCAAATACATTAATGCTTTAATCCGACGGGAGCTTTCGTGAGGGACTGAGAATTTTCTTTTAAAATGTAGTTTGTACGGACAGCAAATTTGAGAGCATCAATTCAAATAACTGGCAAACTCTTTAGTTTGCCAGTTATTAAACTAAAACTCTAGTGTTGTTTTTTACGAAAATGGTTTTAGAATTTCTAGGCACTGTATAGTTTTTTTTTAAATACTGGAAAGGACAGGTAAAAACAAATATTTTTGCTTTTGACAGTCATTTCCTTATGTGGGTATGGTACCTCCCTCCTAAACTTGATGAAAAGATCTGCCTGCATCTATTGTCTAAAAAAGAACGGTTTAAAAAGGCCAAATGATATGAAGATGATGCAATTGAAAAAATAACTAATTAATTCTATCCTTGGGAGCAGAACAAATAATTTATGTTCTTTAATATAAGAAGGTGGCAAACGACCAAGCAGTTCATCTGAAGTTAAGTGAACGCTACCTTTAATGGACAGAGGAGGGGATAGCCAGAAATAAGGATATTTTCTTCTCCTATTACTCCCTCATCCATTCCTTAGTAGGAAACGATGGGAAGGGGAAGAGGACTGACACCATGCCTTGGTCGTGGCGTTTCTTAAGATGTTCTACAAAGCTCAAGATAACAAGGAGTTTCGATACTGCGGCTCTCAGCAATGTATGCTTAGCCAAGATTCCATCCGCATAATCCTTCATTCTTAATTATTATCATCACGTTTTAGACTACCACAACAATATATCATCGTTCATTTCAGTCGTCGCTCCCTCCTTATGTCACATTTTAATGCAATCCATCCATCTTTTTTTAGCCTACCCTTAATGACATACTTGATCCACACCCAGACGATCACGCTGAACTTGTCAACTACTCCGGTTTCAGACCTTCACCAGGCACTCGCTTCTCTTTCATAGCTAACCATAGAACCTCAAGAGGTACCTTATCGTTCTCGAGGTCAATGACCATCATGTTGAAGTCCTTGTGCGCCCGTCTGAATTTGTCGCATTATTAGTTCTTATGATTAAAAAATCTTTCGTTTGAGATTCTAGCCTCACTCGGTACTGTTGAAACTATTCGTTCCATTTCCAAACTAGCACGTTAAAAAAAGTTAAACCACGATTCCGAATGAAGTTTTTAGTGGCTTAAAACATTAGCAAAATTAAGTTTAGCGTACCAAGTGCGCAGGAAAACATAAACTTCCATTTAAAATGTAAATGCGTTAAACCTGCTGCTGGAATACTAAACTAATGGACATGTTGTGTAGAACCGAATACACAATTTAGCGAGGTAGTAGTTTGTAGTTTTGAACAAAGTCGCACATTAAAGATAGTACAAAATATATCTCACTAGTGATCTAAGGTCGATCACTAGGAATCTATACACACGAATTTTATGTACGTAGATTTGCACCTTTAAAACACAAAACAATATCCTACGAGAACCGTACATTTTTTCAGGATAAGAAGTAGGCTATGTCCTATTAAGGACTATAATCTTTCTCTGTGCCAAATTTCATCCAGATCTGTTCAGCCGTTTATACGTGAAAGAGTAACAAACATCTATACAAATAAACTTTCGCATTTATCATATTAGTGTTGAGTTATTTTAATAGCATTAATTAATTATACAAGGTCCCCAGTTTTACTATTTTAAAATTCAGAATGGTGTCAATTGTGTGAAACATCACCAAATGTTTATGATACAATTTATAAGTAGAATAATAAATGAACAATTGTGAAACCATTGACAGACTGTTATGACACGATTTTGTTAGCTTCGGGAGTCTTTTGGTCTTCAGGATTGAACACAATTTTAAGGACCTGCAATATTCGATCGCTTATAATTTCACGGTAAATTAAATAATATGTTAATTTTTATTTGAAATTTTCATTTACGTTGTTTAGAACTATTTGCGCTCAATTTGAACGCGTCGGTGTGTCCGCATCTTGGCGCTTGAATCGCTCTGAATTATCACTGACATTTTGTTCAGCATCTGACCCACTTTCCTTATTGAAGCGGCTATTTTATATTTTCTCGAGAACTCCAACAAATGTTTGTTCGTGTCACGTTTTTCTATATCTTATTTTCTCTTCGGTTTTATTTACTGATATAGTAGCAGGGACATTTTTAAAACGCAATTCCAATGCAATGGTAGATCGATGAACCTATGTAGGTACAGTATAGGCTGTGTGTTTTCGGAAAGATTCATTTTTTGAAAAATGTTTGTTCTAAATAGATATAAATCCTCTTTGTTATCAATAAAATAATTCTCTTCGAATTTACATTCGCCCCAACGCTTTTCCGAATCCTTTAAGGAGTTCTGAAATGAGCTTTTTCGTTTGACCTAGAGCTCTCCGAGCGATGCGGTTTTTATCTACTATTTTTTAGCCTACCCACATAGAAAAATGATCGAGCTAAATAGAAATCCATAATCTCTGCCTATCGTTCTGGGTTACGGGTGTGAGCGTATATTTATTTTTAAATTCTGAATATAGTTTACAGGAACTAATGAGTGCATTTCAAGTTTGATTCAAAAGTTATTCAATTCGATAATTAAAAATCGGTTATAGTAAGAGCTCCATCAGCAACTGCATCAAGTAAAAGTTTATTACAGCGAATAAAAAACGAAGTATGACTGAAACTTGAAATGGATCCAGTACTTAAATTATATTCAGACAACGTTTCCAGAATCTCATTGCGAAATTTGACAGGTTTTAAAATATTGCAATTGGCGAGTTGGAACCGTAAGAATATAAATCTCAAAGTGCGCGCTGCGGTGGTAGAATATCTGTTTGGAGAATATAAGATATATGCGTTTATCAAAAGCCTTATCGCCGGCAATTCGGACGATTTCTCTCAGCTGCGGCGGCGAGGGAGCTCCGACGGTCATTAACGTTACGATGCCGAGCGGTGAGATATCTTGATATCTTACTGAAAACATTGTAACGCTAAAGGAATTTTACTAAATAATTTGAAATAATATACTAAAATATATATTATGAAAGGATGATTGACAGGAGAGTAATTACATAAACTTATGTTGCAATACTGAGAGGCAGCGTTGGCGATGGACGTCCAAGGAGAACTTATATCGACTAATTAAAGAAAGGCAATATAAGGAGCACCGGTAACCGGCGAGCATGTATGTATGAATGTAGAAGAAGCAAGAGAGGAGTGTTAGGACCGCGCCAAATGAAAATCCATAATCTCTGCCTGCATACGCTCACACACACTTATTTATTCAAATATTATGATTATAATGAAAATAAGAAAGAAACTTGTTTTTATGGAACAGGTGTAAACGCGGAAGCGGGTCATCTGATATTAAGAGGCCACCCATAGGCAACAAGCAGATGCGTTACCTTAAATGGACAGAAGGGGAGAGAAGGGAAAAGGATATTTCCTTTTCCCTATACATCCCGTCCCCGTCGGATAAACTGTATGGGACATGACACATTATAGGACAAAATAAGGCATTTTCTCTCATTTTGTACTATGGAAGATGTGATACTTTTATGTCCCGAATTGTGTTATGGGACAATATTATTTATTTACCTATTTGTCATTATCAATATCATATAACATGTCATGGAAGATTTTGGGAAAATATATTATGCTTCCCAGATTGTTCTATAACGGTAGATTCGGTCGAAGATCGAAGAGTAAAAATCGTATTGTAGTGTCCTATGACGTCATGTTCCATAGAACAAATGGGAACTTCCGAAGCTGAAATGATTGATGGTAAATATAGAAATATTAAAAACGTGTGGTCTGTGCACTGTGTGCACAATCTATGTTGTTCATACATCTATTATGTCACGAGAACGAAATAGATGCCGACCTATATTTATTCACGAGGACCTGTGATAATAGTGTTAACAAATAACATCAACATGGCCTAATACATATAAGATTTCGTGGTTTCAGCTGAAATTCGACCACTGCTGGACGTAGTCCTCCTCCATTGATCGGTCCTCTGCCATCCTCATCCAGTAGGCTCCCGCAACTTTGACCAGTTTGGTCCATCGTGTGGAAGGCCTACTTATGCTGCGTCGACCTCTACGTGGCCGCTAATCTAGGACTTTTGGAGACAACGGGCATCTGTTCTGCGAGCAATATGTTCGGCCCATTGCCACTTAAGGTTTGGAAGTCTTCAAATATTAGATTTATTCTATGTCCTGGTAATGTTTTCAGCATGTATATGTGTTTGTACTATTGTAACCTAGACGGCTTGCCTGATTTTGAAGAGTGAGGTGTCATTCAATTCGCATTCTACTATAACTTCTTCCATTTTATTTTTCTCTTATTTAATTATTAGGATTGCGCCGGTCTTATGCTATTACGTATGGATATGAATTTAATTTCCTCGTCGTTGAACTATAATTAATTCTCATTCGGAGCGAATCTTCTCGTTTCGTTTTAATTGGATCATAAATCTCAAGTCCGCCTGCTGAACGTCGGAAGCCTCATTCACCGACTCCAAATACTATTTCTCAATTTAATTGTTTTATTCGTGTTCTTTTTATGAAGTAATAGACCGAGCAAGGACATTTACTTTTGAGTGGCGGTCATTTCTTTCCATCATCTATTAGGAAACTAGAGTGAGGTGTGTTGCTAGTATTGAAGTGCGAATATTTTGTAGATCATCTTTGCCGGTAGCAGTTATTTAGTTAGCAGTAGCGAGCACCCCGCTTCCCACGGGAAAATCTTCCATACTTTCCTCACCTTTAGGGGATGAAGTTTCTCCTTTTTTAGTGCCCGCCTACGTAATAACAGAAATCTCTCGGTAAAATTTTTAGTCTCTAGGATCAGTAGTTTGGGCAGTGTTCTGATATATTACTTGGTCAGTTTTATATATTTATATAGATGAAATGATGGGACTGCAAGATGTTCCACTGATGGCAACGTATTTTGGTAGAAGTAATCAAATGATCAAGGAAATCGATTTGTCATCATGGATGCGTTGCTAGCCATTCAGTAGAAGAGAGATGTCGAATAGACGAGGAAAAGAGGTGGGTGTGAGAAGGGAACGGGTCTATGCAGAGTTGTAGGCTTTTTACTGTTGTTAATGTTGACGACAAAGACTTGCATCCAGTAAAAAGACGAAGGTACAGTCGTTGTCAAATATCTGTCCATATTTCAGTAAACATCATAAAGAAGATGAAGGTACAGTTTTGAACGAAAGTTAAATTTATAACAATAGATGTTCCTCCTCCACTATAATGCTGTATAACGATCAAGTTTTTAGTCCTAACGAATTACTCCGCTCGTCTCGAGCAGAGACAATAGATACGTTCAACTTTGCTTGATTTATGGACTCGAAGTTTTTGAACGAGACCGAACAGTTCAAATTGATTTCCAATATGATAAAGTTTTAAGGTATTTGTGATCTAACCTAATTGAAATAATTTTTAAACTACTAAACATCATTAGGGATAGCCAGACGTAGTGATTGTTATCAGCTTTTAACGTTTAACTACCTACTCCAAATGACATTCAGCAGGATAAAAAAATAGAAGTCCATTATTTTCTTTAGTTAGAATAAATAATAATTTTTGTTTTAACAGGAACAAATATTTCTTTGATGATTTTAAAACTTGTATTCGAATGTTTGCTCTTTTTTCTTCATGATTATGATTAATTATGATGATTATGATGAAATTATCAATCTGTCAGCTATTTCTCACCTCTTCTATCACATCTAACTGTACATCAGCTAGTCCCCCGTTGGGCAGGTCCAGCGGAGTCTCTTTAGCTTGGGCGGCTGCGGCGGAGTGCCTCGCGGCCGCCGCCCCAGCGCCTCCAGCTGTCGGCCTGGTGGCTTCTAGCAGCACCTTGAGGGAAGCGATTGCGTGCAGCTGCGTCGCCTTGTCGTCCACTTTACCTGTGGACGAAATATGAACCAGTTGATGTTAGATAATTAATTTAAAGTTTCTTTTAAAGGTCATGAATGACCTTATTCGATCGGTGAAATACCACGACCTCGCAGAAGATAGGCGTGAAGTAGAAGTATTTTATGTTCCTCCGTTTCGTCTCAAGAATGAGGTGCCGGAGGTCCAATTCCAATTCTTTTTTATCTATCGTCTTCTCCTCCAGAATAAAGGCAGGCAACGCATTATCATGTATATGGGTAGTAATAATTTATTTAACATCAGTTAAACCGCTTGCTCACTTGTCACTTACTACCATAAAAAATATTTTTTTATTGAGGCAACATAATCAAACACTGTCCTAATTATTTTTCTCTCCATCCCACTTATATTAAAATACGAGATAATTATTCTATATATATTACATTGGACTAAAACAGCTTTATTACAAATTATTCTATAATGTTTGAAATAACATTTTTTGTCATCGCATTGGAAATAAATTTCTTCTATAGGCTCTATTTCGCTTTCGATTTTCATTGTTTTAGCTTTTATTTAATTTTTTGCACGTCAAATAGTTTGGTAGGTTAAAAATATTGTTAAAAACAAATATAAATTGAGCGAGAAATTTGGAATTTATGTTTTATGTCTATGTAAGAATGCAAGTTATCAAATAATATGAACATTTTTCATTTTTTTATTACATGTTAGGGAATTAGGGTGTGTATACAAAAACACATTTTATTCAGAACTTTTAACTCTTATTCCAAAGCTATGTATGACAATTTATTTTCCAAATAATACTGTGCTACTGGAATAGGGTTACGGAACAGTGGTCCGAGTCGGGTAGGTTAGATATTCAAAGTCAAAATCTTTACATATTGGGAGTAAGAAAGAAAAGTTGACAAATATGGTGGTGAATAACTTGAAACAGTTATATATAAACAGTTAATTTTAAAGCAGAAAACATGTAAGAAAAAATATTTTACGTAAACGAATGAACATTTCTGTTGCACATTTACAAGTAGACTACAAATAAAGTATGGTATAATGGGGCGAGCCTCTCCAGCGATGGCTCTCAGCATTGTTGACCGGACTATTTGTGGATACAAGACGACTCCGAGGAATACAAAAGTCGTTTTCTTTGTATTTTTTGTTGTTGTTTGTATTCAAATTAGTCACAATTTCTCAATGTTTATGAAAAAATGAAAATAAATTGTTTTAGTCCGGACAATAGACTTAATTGTGACTGACTGACAGCAGGTTAACTTGACCAGACACGAGGTCGCCTGAAAAAGGGCTTCGGCGTGGTCACATTAATCATTGCAAAATTAGCATTTCGATTCGAGGATGCCCCAGATGTTTGAACCGCGCCACTATCACGCGTAACTCATTGCGAATCCATTAATTGTAAATGTCACATTATAATTTACAAATTTAATTCAATTTTTATCTTAACTCTGACATAGAACCTTAATGCTAATAGTTCAGCTGGAGCACGTTACAGAACGTTAGGCGTTATCCTGATAAAGTTTCACGATTTGCTGCGCTTGTAATAATGCCGGTGGAATTCCGGCTTAAATGAAATTGCACTCCCTTTGTACCTAGTAGTTTCGTTATTTGCACATAATTGTTATTTTAGTGATTGTTGAACATTAATACAGATACATACATACTTACACAGTCTTACATTGTCCTCGCCAGACTGATTAAACATCAGCATCATCAGCTGGGACCAGTATACTAATGGACTTTTACGGGTTCAGATTTTTTGACACTTTAAATATGTGTGACCCGATTTATGATTATTAAACCTCTATACTTCTTAAACTCTTAAAACCCTGAAATTTGGAGACCAAGGACTAAATTAAAAAAGTGTACGTGGCGGCAAATAATTGAAATGAAAGTTTGAATAAGCGGCAAAAGATGTTTCCCCATTGGCGCTAATCACATTGTATATTCAATTGCTCCAACGTGTTGTAAGTTATAACAGAATTAGGTCAATCTGGTCTTTGCATCACTAACACGTATTGTCAGTAGGGTTTAATGCGACAAAGCAATAACTATCGAACAAAGTCTCTAATCATTTTATTATACTAGAGATTTTACACACGGATTACAATGAGAAGAAAAACTATTACAAAAACCTTAATGCTTTTCAAAAAGCGAAGGCGCAGAGATGTTTTCTTTTATAAAAATAAAATATGCACTCATGCCTGTAACGCTAGAGGGGTAGGAAGCCATTATAGATTTCCCTTGCATCCTGGCACACCTCTCTCGCTTCTTCTTAATCCATACATCTACGCATACATGCCCGTCGGTTACAGGTACTCCTAATATCGACCTCCTTTAGTATATCACTAATCTGATCGACTGATTTGCTATTTTAATATAAATTAAGTTACTCCGACATTAAAAGAAACTGTTACTAAAGCCGTAAGTTCACAGCAAGGTACAGAAGAGCTTTAATGCACAAAACCGCGACATAGCAAGTTGGAAAGCTCTAATCGCGACTTAATGCCCGTTGAAGTTAAGTCGTGTCTACTGGACGGTTGGTGCTTCCCGCAAAAGGTTTTTATTTGAAGATTATGTTGACGAATTTAGGTATGTTCACATTGAAAATAAAGTTGAGAATAATATTAAAACATATGGTATACTTTATTTTATTTATTTAATTAAACTTTATCTCATAAAAGCTATTGCCCGTCGCACGCATTCGTTTTTTACTTCCTCGCTTTGAGAATTTCGCTTTAGATTTATAGTTAACATGTGTCAATAGTTTCGTAGTGTCAAAATATACAACATTACCATGGCGACCGATGTAAGTACCTCTTTATGTATGCCTATCTCTCGGGAAAAGTTTATTTTTGTGATAAAAAGTACCCTATGTCATTGTCTGTACCCCTGATGATTTGTGTGCATTTCCAGCATGCTCAGTTGAGTAGTTTACACGTGGCAGCGTAATAAACAAACACACATTTACGATTATTCCAACAACGTCGATTAGCTAGATAGTTTTTTTATGCGGCTGTCATTGTAGGATAATATATGATGCAAAACTACACAGACCACAGAGACTAGAGTTTCTGGCCAGAAACGAGTTGTAAACTTCCACACAATAGACAAACGACCACAAAGTTTGTATATGTCCGTCTGTTTGAATAACTGATGGCAAAATAAGATTACAAATGTTCGACGACCACGATGTTAAAGTTAGTTCCAGACCTGAGTGGGGAATATTCGCTTAAGTTAAAGATAAGATCCCCAAAGTACGCGTATACTTACCGTAGTTTAGATGTGGTCTAAGTTAGATTAAGTCACACTTTATGGTTTCTTACTTAACAAGTCGAATTGAACTTTATATGTTTACATTAATGGCTCTAACAAAAGTTTAAAAAGAATAACTTGAGATCGTAAAAGGTTTGATGTCTTTTAATGTGGTTAACTTATAAAAAGCGTTGAGTGAGTTTGTATGTTGTATGAAAGCAAACTTGTATGTATAAATACTATAACTATTATATGTAAAATCTAAAAACCGGCCAAGTGCGAGTTGGACTCACGCGCGAAGGGTTCCGTACTATTTATGTATTGATCGGCCAAAAAATCATGTCTGTTGTTTGGAAGCCCCATTAGACAATTATTTAAAATTTCAACTGTCTATCACGGTTCATGAGATGCAGTGGTGACAGACGGACAGCGGAGTCTTAGTAACAGGCTCTCATTTTACCCTTTGGGTACTTCTATACCTCTGTTCTGTACCTAAAAACTAATAGTCAATATAACAAGTCCACGATGTCTTTAACCACTACGGCACCCGAGCGAACGTAACAATTTCGCATGCGTCAGATAATGACGCCAACTTGGTGCTTCAGAGCGCCCGTCACTCAAGACTTAAGTTGAACTTAACAGGTCAAGGTTAGATCAATGCAATCCGCTGCGGTGGTATACTTAATTTGTCAAAGATATTTTTACCCTCAGTATTCCAAAAAAGATCATTTTTAATTAACTTTTATTAAGCCAATTTGGCCAAGAATATGACGACGGAATACTCAAAAACCTTTACACATTTTTGTATCAGACAGTTTTGCAGAAACAGCAGTTGTTTAACTTGCAACCATACTATGTACATATACAACTGTAATGAACGTGGACCCTGGTCTGGAATGTGACCACAACAGTGGTAGAAGCCTGCAACCGTTTCGTTAATGGAGCAGTTCATCCGGGGAAGTACTAATTTATGTATGTTGCTGATTGCTTGTGAATTATGTCAATTTATAATCGGACTAAGGATACAAAATCAGAAAATTGTGCACTGAATAATTAATTCACAATTAGACGTGTCGTTTCTCGTGAATCGTTAAATTGTGAACGTTTAAGTTAGAATTAAAGATGGTTAGGTTTGTTCTTAAAATGTGTTTATCAAAAAAATGTTTTTGGCGTTTGAGATTATATATATGGGAAGATTAGACATAGTACATTCTATTATATATTTATAACTCAACCACTAACATAGTGGTAACGTAGTAACTGTAATGTAGGCATTCCTTACCATTACTAGTTAGAACGATTGACACGATCTTGCAATTAAGTCGAGAAATTCGCTATCCATTAGTTAAACTGCCGCTACAAACTGCTGTCTACACTGCTATAAATTTAAAAACACTGACGCGCTACAACATTTTACAAATCTCTCTACTCGCAATTCTTTCGAATTCAACTGATTAAGATACAATATATTTGTAAAGAAATTCTATTAAATGTTCAATCTGCATTAAGAGCTTACTAAGTTCAAGTGACCACCGCCCATAGGCATCTGCAAAAACCTAACGAGTTGCAGATGCGTTGCCTTCCTTTAACAGACAGCGTGGGGGACAAACAAAACATTAGGTTTCCTTTCATTAAATAACATTTGACAACTAGTTAGCAAATTCTCTCGATTGATCAGCCTTTCAGAAACCGGGCGTAAGAATACGAAATAATAAACTTTGATTTCAACAGCTCAATAAGGTAATGTAGTAAAATTAAAAAATTTAATCCTAAATAAATATACGTAGCATAGGGTGGTAGGCAGAGATTATGGATTCCATTTAGCTCGATCCTGGCACACCTCTCTCGCTTCTTCTACATCGATACATCTACGCATACATATTCGTTGGTTACGGGTACTCCTTATATCGTCCTACTTTACTATGTCACTAATCTGATCGATATAAGTTCTCCTTGGACGTCCCCTGCCAACAATGCCACTCACTTTTGCAACATTAGTTTGATTTAAGACTTTTTTAAATTTTTACTCCGCTTTAATACAGAATCAGTCAACATTGATCCACTATAATCGATTATATCATGCATATGTTAATTGAGAATCATACACGGTTTAATCGAGAATAAATTAGTATGTGATGTCTTCATTATCATGAACCACAGAGTGATTAATTGTTGGTATAAATCATGGTACACTGAGTTTATTTGTACAAATCATTATGCTATTAAAATAACACAGAAAGTATATCATAACACAGTAGATAACAATTCGTAGTGTAGCAGGAACTTCGTAAATTGTGTATTAAAAAATTAAGTTGTGAAGTCACATTCGCTTGAGGCCACCCTAACAAAGTCACAGTATGCCATTAACGGTCGAAAAGTGAAGACGCGAAAGCGTCCTAATTAGAACGTCATAGAACGGACGTACGTCATATGTTTACATTAACAGTAAGTGACAAACACTAGCTGTCCTCTTTTTTCTTATTATTTTACCGCCATCCTTTTTACATCATTTGACATGTATGAATGTTGCTGTCTTTGGAACACTTTTGTTTGTTGATTTTGTATGAGTATAATATATCTATAATAGAAATATCATTGAGGCCACCGGATATTCTCTTCGTTATATCTCTAAGCCTCATGTAAGTTCAAAAACATTTTTTGATACAGAATTTACGAAACATGTCTGCACTGTTTGTTTTCTTCTTTTAACATCTTCTTTGCTTCTCTTGCAGATGATATGAAGATCCGGTTGCCGCAAGTTTTAAGTAATAAAAAGTACATTATTAATGAAAAAAATTTAGTACTTTAAATTACTAATACCTGAGACAACCATATTGTCTTCTTTATGTCAAAATTCGCTTCTTTCTTGTTATCTTCAGATATATAAAACCATCTACAAACATACATGTTTTCAATCGAATATTTGTACATTTACCTTAGTAATAGTATGTTTCCGACCGATTATGAATTTCATCTTCGTCAGTTTATAATCGGACTGAGCATTTTATAAAGTAAATTAGTTTTCACATCAAAAATTGCTTCTTTTTTGGTACAAATTAGCAGACGGGCATCTCATATTAAGAGACCGCTACCCATAGGCATCCCCGCAACAAGCAAATGAGTCGCAGATGCGTTGCCTACCTTTAGTAGACAGGGGAGGGAAGAAAGATATTTCCTATGTCCCATCTATCTCGTTCCCGTCCAATCCTCTTCTCCTTTTAGGAATCCTCCTATCCTTGTTAGGAAAGAATGAGAACGGGAAGATGACTGAAATCAGGCCTCCGGCACCTCGCTCATCATCGCGCAAGGAACGCAGAATATTTCTACTTCACGCCTACCGTCTGTGAGGTCGTGGTATTTCACCGGTCAATGATTCGTTTAGTTCAAAATTTGCTGACGGTTTATAATATTCCTAGCCCGTTTATAAACTGACGAAGTTTCACAATCATTTCACACACAATTCAGAGTTTACCTACCACAAATAAACTATTCGTTTTTATAATATTAACATGCATTAGATGACACCGAAAGCACACTAAAACATATTCTAATAACCTCGTTTCTAAAACAACATTTATTATAAGTACGGTAGTGTCAAAATGTAAATATATTACACTAAAAAGCTTGTTAACATTTGCGTCACATACCAAAGTTAAAGTCCAAAGCTTAAATACTCCGAGGGAGGAATTTCTAATTTGTGCTGTAACGCGCAGCGAAACTGTGCAAATGCAGACTGACAACGAAAAGTTGGAATAGCTGCGCCTATCCCAGTAATCAACTAGGGCAGTGCTATCTGCAGTGCTGGATAGTGCTTGATACACAGATTTAATATACACAAATAGATTATTCGAAAATAAATATTGAGAGGCAAATGGTTTACGATTGTGGTTCATTTTGCAGGTGTCCCGCAAGACTTTATATAGAATACAGGTGTAGTAGAAAGAAAGAAATAAAAGTTAACATTACAATCCGGGTAAAAATACGTTCTAACCTAACCTAACCTAACCTACCCTCTATAACAAAACACATAGGCACACACAGAATATCTTTCAAAAGCTACCGTAATCCAAACTTTATACTCGGGATTGTTTTTATAGGTATTAGAGACATACACAGAGACTTTCATGTTGTATAAAATAACTAAGGTCATATATATGTAGGTCATCGTCGCAGGGTCTTGCATCCAACATTCAGTAAGACAAAAGATACTTCCGGTTAAACATTTTCGATACAACTCTTTACTGCACCGCAACTCCAAGCAGGTGATTTAAATAATATAAAATAAATCTTTTCTCTCGTCTAGAATAAGTTTTAAGACGTGCGACAATACGCTAGAAGGGGGATGTACATTTTCTTAAATTACTCTCTTGCATCGCTTGTTTCTTTTAAAAGGCGAAGTGACCTATTTCAGACATTTCCAGCCTTATAGCGCTGGAGAGCACTGCGCTCGCGATTGCGTAAATACCAAAAGGAACAAAAGACGGCCGGGATTAGTCAGAGATCCGTGAAGTACAAATAAAACTTGTTCTACTGATACTGTGCTAGTTTACAAATATCCATATCTTTGCCTCCAGTCATTGCTTGATTATTCTTAACGTTTTTATTGAGGTTGGTACAAGTGACGATGTAATTCATAATATTTATAGCTATAAATAATTAAATATGAGTTTTTGAGAGAAAGAGACGAGAAATGCAATGATTGAAGTAAAATTATGATATCAAAGTGAAGCAAATAGTGTAAAGCGAAGCTCGGTGCGTACCTAACTCACCGTCGTGCATGGGGTCGATTGT
>JWHW01018184.1:0-23830 GCA_000931545.1 Papilio glaucus | reverse complement strand
TAATCAATCTTCGAAGACCTCTAGACATATAAATACTTGTTTTTATCGAAGTAGGGGAACGAAGATTGATTACTGGCGTGGTTTCGTGTTGCCATTTTCACACTATCTCAAGAAAAATTTCAAATATTCAATTAAATGTTATAAAAAATATGTCGTAAGGAATCAATTTTTTATCATCTCATAAACATAGATACAAAGTAGCTCATAAGTTAGAAGAAACTGCAAGCCGAGCACAATAGATACATATACAAGTAATTTGCCACGGGACTTTGGATCTTAAAGATACCGGAATATATACAAAATAGAATAGAATCCACTGACACGGACAAAGTTGCCTTACACAAAAGAACTTCTAACTTAGAAGAGCTATGGGATTGAATCTTGAATATTCAGCGGCGAGTTGCGTCAATACGTGAGCACCATCGAGAATGCATCAAAGTTGGATTTGAAGAATGCATACCGCTGATGCATGCTCCAATGTGTCTTGTGACATTGGATAATATTTTCTACTACTATCTACGTATTGTGTCTATTATGCCTTGATTTTATCAACGCCATCGTATTATTAATATAATAAATGCGAATGAGGGTATGTTTGTTACGCTTTAACTCCTTAACGACTGAACCGATCATCATGAAATTTTGCACACACATTGTCAGAGGTACAGAGCATAACATAAGCTTTAATTTAGAAAACAAATCCCGAGAGATAGGAAGATAAAACCTAATATAGGTTGCCATGGTAACGCATGACGACAACAAGATCTTTCTGATAGTTTGTTAATTTCATGACATTACTAATGGCACCAGTAACAACTCTTTAGCATTTACCAATAATTCCTAGTTATTATCATACAATAGATATGCCATTAGCGGTCGAAAAGTGAACTCGAAAAGCGTCCTAATTAGGACGCTTTGTATAGCTTACGTCACGTGATTACATTTACGCTAAATGACAAACACTAGCTGTCATCTTTTTTCTTATTATTTTAACCACGCTATCCTTTTTTTAACATTTGATATGTGTGACTGTTACTGTCACTGCTTTGGAACACTTTTGACCGGACACAAATCTTCCAGTGAGGAAGATAAGAGACGAATGCGTGCGTAGCCGCGGTCAACAGCTAGTATTGTCATGAGGCGTATTGTATATTTTCTTTTCTTCTTCTTCGTCACTTTATAATCTGTCAGAATATTATAAAATGTCAGCGGGGTCAAGAATACATGAGATCTGTTCCCCGCATCAGAAGAACAAGACACTATAAAATGTATTATACGATCAATTAAACCTAACATGAAGAGACAATATCATAATTTTTTTTTTAATATAATCTTTTTGTAATATTATTTTGTTGTACGTAGTTAGTTATTAAAATGAACTGTAATCACAGACATTTATTACAGACACAATGGCGGCATGAATGTAGGTTATACAACAAAACAAACTCCGCCAGCCAATAATTATTTGGCTGAGCACAGTCTTTGCAGTCAGATGCGGTGCGCGGCTGTGGGCAGGCGTTTTCGAATAAAGCTAGGATGCATCAAGGATGGGTAATTTAGAATTAACTACTAATGTCGATCCCAAAAGTAAATTTTCATACACGTAAATACACATATACATAGATACCATATATTTTCCATTAAGGACGATAGAATTTTAACTGAACAAGCTAGCATTAATATAAAAATAACAAAAATATGACTAACTATGACATCTAAATTGTCAAGATTGAGAAAAACTCTACATATATATGTAGAGTTATCCTCATTCTTGAAACATTTTTCTCCTCCTCATCAGGATCTTTCTGATCATGATTAATCCTTGAGTGATTATTTTTAAATTAATTGGATATCTTGTAGTTGGCGAAAATTGCGATAAAAGATTTTTTAAATTGATAAATACTCATAAACGTAGGTCAAGTTAAAAAGTAAGTTAATCCGAACTTATACATAAGTTACATCGTAATATGTTCATAAAAATATAACCTTTTTAAGAAATATATATCATTCATCGTAGCGGAAAATTAAAAAGTGGGCAAATAGTTGCATAGAAAGTGCTCAGTGAACTTCTATTGTGCCTAACATTCACGTCATCACTGACCGGAAGGCTTTCGAGGAAACTTTAAATAAGAACATACATAATATATATATGCTTTTTATTCAAATCCATCCATCTTTACATAGTTAAAAACAGTCGTTATGTATGTCTATTCCTTTAGATCTTTCAACCTACGCAACCGCTTTTAATGCAGTTTTTATAGACTGAATTAATCAAGAAGTAAGTTAATATGTACAATACATGTACATTATAATAGAAAAAAGTACAGAATTTCAAAGGTTTATCGTAAAAAATCACTATTACTACAGAATTGTATATGTTTCTGCAGTTATCTCACAATAACCACTTTTTTCTTTAGAACAATCAGTTAAAAATAATACGCCATTTACGATGTTTTTTTACGTATTCGGTATTAATTCTTATCCAAATAAATATATTTGTAAGCTGGAGTATTAAATGTAGATAATAATTGCCTTTCACACTATAACGTTCTGACAGATAGTTTAGAAGATATTAAAAGTTTAAAAACTATGTGCCAGCGAAATAGCCGCTGCGCAGTAGCGTGCCGGACGCGGCGATGTGTTAGGAACTTTTTTTTATTATCGATGCGATGTTGATAATTCTTTGTTGTTTGAAAGTTGGTTGTTATATATCTTTTACATAGTAGAGAGTGGTAGAACCCGCAACAACAACATCTGTTACACGGAATTGCTTGACCGGTGAAATACCACGACCTCACAGAAAACAGGCGTGAAGGAGAAGTATTCTGCGTTTCGTCTGATGAGTGGGGGTATGGATAGAAAAAGGAAATATTCTTTTTCCTGTTTATCATCTCTGTCTATTAAAGGTAGGTGACGTATCTAAAACTCATTAGCTTGTGAGTAGATGCCTATGGGTAGCGGTCACTTAATATGGGGTAGCCCGTTTGCTCTTTTGCCATCTTCTTCTATATAAAAGAGATATGGAGGGGATGGGGATAAGGTTAGTTAGTTGTTTAGTGTGTATCCATCGTATTTAATGCAGATGTTCTAGTTGGTTACGTCTTTAAAAATCGATTTACACATTAAAATGAATCGCATCGCGTATCCATCGTGTGTAAATCCAATTACAAAATCGTTTTAAAAGCAATCATTGCGATCGCGTAGATACCGCCATGGCGTGTATGAATTCGTAACGAGCAGCGCTTGGCGGGAAAATATTAAAAGAGTGGGAACTCGACTGTCACAGATCAAGTGAAAGATTAATTAAAAACGGGACCAGAATGCAATAATGAGTCCGCCTATCACTGGGAATTCCGTTTCACTGGGCTGGATATTTTTTTAATAAAAAAAAATAGTTTCATTTGCTGTCATTTCTTAACTGTCGAATTTTCTAGTCTATGAAAGAATGACAAAGACTATAGTGTCGTAGTGACTGTCGGTGTTGGTAGACATCTTAGACGAAATTATATCGATCAGATTGTTGACATACTAAAGAAATTCGTACCAAGCTCATGGCAAATGGAAATCCGTAATGGATGTCCTCTGTTATAAGTGTGAATAATTATTTATTTGCTATATATACTTATATATAAAAGGACGCGTGTGTCTGTTTCACTTTATAGTCAAATGTCACAGAGCGATTGTGATTGTGGGTGTTTGTAGCCTCAATTTCCACATGTACCACCATAGTGACTATGGTGGTTGTATGTGTGGTGGTGAGGGTTGTAGGGGTGTAAAAGATACGCGGGGTGGAAACGTATTTTCGATAATATCTATATATAAATTCGTGAAGAGAAATCATTCAACAGACTTTAAAGAATATTGCGAAAACGAAGGCGTGTGGTAATAGGCAAAGTTAAACTTTTTGTGTAGGAGAGGAGACGTGTCCCATGCTAATATTTTTAAATAAAATGTGTTGCAAATATATTAAATTAAATAAGTAACGAGTGCCGACAGTTCATGTACATTTCCAACATGGCGTCATTTATGTCATTCTGCATTGTAATTTCATCTCAGAAAATTAACATTGTATTTCGGAAAATAATAAAATAGAAACATAATCAATTAATTTAAAAACATATAAAAATCTGTAATATAAGGGTAGGTGTAGGATTACTTAAACAAGCTAAATTAATAATCATAATTAAAATATCATTTAAAGCAAAGGGATGGTGCCGAGCCGTACATACAAACTGCTGATAGTGGAAAGGAATTGGGTGAATTTAGACTTCTCAATATCCTTGAACACTCCAGGAGACCAGATAAATTACGTGTCTTTTTGGGCTTATCTAAATTATTACCTAGACCTGTTCTAAATTGAGTCGCCACTTTTTTCCAATGTAAAATAAAGTACTTCCCTAGAATGAAATAATTTCGTAATTTTTATAAACACGACTCGGCAAGCAATAGATTTCAACCTCTTACTATAATGTTTTATAAAATTTTAAAAGTAAAAAAAAAAACAAATTATATTTAACGAATACTGTCATATCAAGTTTGTAAAGGGTCTAGTGTTGCCATATTTTCCATATTTCCCGGGACGTCCCGTATTTCAGGGATAATTTTGAGCGTCCCGCCGGGACAAACTTTGTCCCGTATTTAAACAATACCTATTAAAATACACTAGTTCCAACTTCTTTGTAGGGATATTTTTTTCACAAATGGCATTAAAATGGACTCATTTGCAACAATTGTACTTCGGCTTTGATAAAGAGCGAATTTATTTTCGTTATCAACTATGATTATAGCTGCATTTAAATTCACAAATAATTGTTAAAACTTACACGAAATTCTTTAAAATATAGTTATTAACTAGAAATAAAAACAACATAAATTACATTTATTTGGCCCTGGAAAAATTTAAATCTTCCTTTTTTATGACAAATTGAGCATTAGTCTTCTACGGGATCAAAAAAAATCTGGCAACTCTAAAAGAACCCATGTCGTTATCTTCCTCATGCAAACGAAGATTGATTGCGAAGGTTTTTGTAAAACCTTTTTTTTATATAAAACTATACGCAACCTAAAAAGAACCTCGTGAAAGAGATACGGGATGATTTAACAGATGTTTTACATTGATAGGTTATGATGATAGGAAAAAATTAGTAAAGACATTTGAATGTTATTAAATATTTAAAACTGTAGTTTTCACTTTTAGTTATACCTTTAGTGTAGTCCTAAAGCCTGAAGAATAGTCTTGGACATTTAAAACAAAATTTACTAATGAAACATTACACTTTTAAAGTGCTTTAATATTTTTATCACATATTTTTTATGGTATATGATGGAAGAAAAATAAGAAGCAAAAGGTTAGTATGGTATGGAAATGTTATGAGGTAGTATGGCATATGAAAAGTAAAGTTTTGAACATGATTGTGGAGGGATGCTACTAGGATGTATAAGAAAAGAGTGACTTAAGTTTAAAGTTGTTAGAAAGGAGTGGAAGAAGTAAACATGTTGTGCCGACCCCGCTTAGCGGGGACAGACGCGTATGATAAGTGTAATCCGTAGCACCTTTTGCAATGGACGAGGATTCTCCGTCTGTCAATAAACCCTACAATAAAAGGGATTACTTGTCATCGGCTAGTACGTGACGTATTCAATTGCATTGTTATGGCTTTAATTTGATTGATGGGTTTCCTAATGCGAATTCTTTATTGTAACTCTATAAATGGTACGATAACAAATAGTTGAAACAAAGTAATGTAATATGCTCACATGAATTTTAACCAATTTATTAAAATAAAAATAGAAATCGTTATATTTTCACACAACTGTAACAGACCGACACACCTACATCACACTTTTATATACTAATATAATAGAGAGAAAAGATTTAATTGTTTTTTCCGGATTTAAAAAAAAAATCGTTCACCTGTAACAATACTCTTTGATCAACGCGTAACTTAGGTTTATTTGTCTATTTATCTATGCATGAGAAGCCGGGGTAGAGTACTAGTAATTAAAAAATTAATTTAAAGTTTTGACCAAAATACCACCAGATGTTAAGTGGTGTGAGTCAACTATTGTATTAGCTTATCCACGACTTATTCATTCTTCTCTTGAAGGTAATCTCAAAATCGGACGGAAAAACTGTCGCAGGTAACTTGTTAAAGTCCTTTGCTGTACGCATAATAAACGAAGACTCAAATCGCCACGAGTACGAGTTATATATCAACAACAAAGGGATATAGACTAGCGCTGTATCTAAACGCCCCATTGTAGAGTGGAGATGTACGAAAGGCTTCAATCAGTCACGAGTGTGATCAAAAGAAAGAGTCACTCATCGTGATTTCATTGGTTCCTTAACATACCTAACCTAAAATCAAGGACCTAATTAACACGTTGTGTATACTATCCAACATTATCAGCCTGTATCACCCCACTGCTGGACACAGGCCTTCTCCAATATCTATCACCATATAGGGAAGTTCAAAGACGCTTTTAGATAGACCAATGCCTCCATGAAGACGGCGGGGATTGATTGGAGGAAAGTGGAGGGTCGTTCATGGTGGAAGGTATTGGGGAGGCTTGCCTCCAGCACGACTCTGGTGCAGCATTATGATAAAGATTTACACCATTGTAAAGCACAATTGGTTTTAAATGTGTGTATTTACATGTGTGCACGGATTGCTGTAGATAATTGCCTACCGGGCATAAGGAGGGATATTACCTACAAATGAGAGCATACATCAGACAAATGCAATTAGTCGCGGGGAAACTCGATTCATCGAAGCCCTTAACGATTTTTATTCGATTAATTACTTCGAACCTAATTCAAATTTGAAAATGTGTGGAGAATTTTATGATATTACATAGGGACTTTAGCAATTTTACGCTCATCGACAAATTATGCTAAAATCAAAATTATTATCAGAATTTTCTTCACGTTTTTACGATACAAATGGCCTACGTATTACAGATTTTATTATTTATTTCTTATGGCTTTTTATTCTGGCTTATTATTCTATTCGTCAAGTTGGAGATTATTACCCTCGCACGATGATGCACACCTTGTCAAATTTAAAAACCACAGGTAACAAAATAATTCTAATAGTGAATTTAATTTATTAATAATTATGGACTTATTATTGTAAACAATGGAATTAAGCATACACTGTGTCGTCATAAGATTATTTAATCTCATTATGAAATTTTCAATATCTGTGATTCTGCCTATTTTTTTATATTAAATTAATAATTTCACAGAGAACAATAGATAAATATTTTCCTAAACATTTTAAGGCAAAGATGACAACAATAGCAGTAAACAAGGTAGAGTTGCTAACGACGTATGTGTTGAATGTAACGACATACGTCACCTAAGCACGCGCTAGCAATTTGCTGGGGTAATAAGTTAACACACTGAAAATAGTCAATTTAGCGTTGTTACTCATGTTTTCTGTCGCAGTTGACTTGTTGGGGCTGAAAACTATTATATTATACACTCATGATATGTAAGAAAATTATCTGCCTAATTAATTGAGGAGTTATTGTAGCTTTAAGTTTCTAATTGTTTCTTGTTTCCTATAAACCAGCTTTCTTCATTCCTTGCATGTTGTTTCTGGACTCGAATATAAATACGTTAACTCTGAAACAGGGTAACATCTTACGCATTGATCACATCAAAGTATGACACTACAAAAGTAATATACAAAACTTATTTTTAAATTATAATCTATTGACAAACGGAAGCTCGCCCGCATCATTAAGGAGTTATCTAACACTAGAATCTGTCCAAAGTTAGACCATGCTCTAGGTATGCTGTAGATCTGGATTCTAGATATTCCTTATGATTTATGATTCACGTAACGATGTTTGAGGCAAATAAACATGGCCAGACAGTACTACATCAAGTCATATTACATGAAATATCAGTTGCATGAGAATATATGTAATGCTTGATCTGGTAATGATTTCAAATTGATAGTGTTTAGATGTCGTAACACGCTGTCAAAATGTTAATTCTAATCTAATAATATCATGCAGCAATATGATAGTAAAATACAAAATGCTATTGCGTTCGACATTACAAAATATTATCTAATTAATTTACATAATTAAAACTATATTATAATTGTAAAAGATGAGTTAAATTTGTATAAATCTTCTTATTCAAATCCTTTTCCCACATTTTTTTATGTGGGGTCGGCGAAGTACGACCGTAGTGCATACTGTAAAAGGTTTTGGCTACAGTTTTTTCACGGCCGTGACTGACTTGAGGTGACGTGAGTTGAGGTAAAGGTACCAGTGAATCTAGACTTAACACCTAAATTAGTTAGTACTTGACAATATTTGTCTTCGATCTAGTGTTGCCAGGATGACTATGTTTATTTAAGTATTTATTTTCTAACGAGATTCATTCAAAATTAAATAGTAACACTAAGTAACAACATATATTTGTCCATAAACGTACATTTTACACATACACATCTACATACATACCTAAAACCTAAATGATACCTAACAATTCGATTCTTAATATGTCCTACCATTTTTTCTTTAATAAATTTATTTATTTCAAAAGCAAGTTATCTGGTTAGAATAATATAATAAATAATTTTCGATTATTTCAAAAACATAAAAGTGATTTTTACGAGACCAATTTTCTTTTCTAAAAGAATTTCATTACAAGGAATACATTGGGTCCCATTTACACCTCCGTCACGTCGCGTAGTTAATAAGCTTCAGGTGGGATCGGGTCAATGCTCGTAACCCCAGTCATCCCGGGGATGAAGTAAAAAAGTGACAAGCTCTTAGTATATCTAGATATATATCTATATACCTTGATGTGAGACTGAAAGGCGGAGGTGAATTCCATCATTCTTTTTTATTTTCGATACCAGAAGTATTACTTTATAGGTCTCAAGTGTTTCTTTTATCTTACTTTCTATTATCTTTCATTTTTAATTCCGTAAAGATTAAAAGGAGACTTCTAAAATTAGTAAATTAAAATAAAAAAAACTGCAAAGTTTCGAGTCGGACTCGCGCACGAAGGGTTCCGTACCGTTATCTATAAAAAAAACACGTTTCTTGTATGGGAGCTCCATTAAATATTTATTTAATTCTGTTTTTTAGTATTTTTTGTTATAGCGGCAACATAAATACATCATATATGATAATTTCAACTGTAACTATCACGGTTCATTAGATACAGCGAGGTGACGGACAGACATACAGACATTCAGCGGAGTCCTATTAATAGGGTCCCGTATCACCCTTTGGGTACAGAAACCTAAACAAAATACATGACTGACTGAAGGAGTATTGATATTTTAATGATTTACTTCCATTATATGGGTTCTGTGTCGTCGTATGCTTACTAACACTCCGGGGAATAGGAAGCCGACACCTCGGTGGTCACCACCAAAATCGGTCAAGTCGTTTATGATATAGACGGTCACAATGGATCAGACATTACATATGCCTTGTTTCACAGCAAGATAGAATTTTTGTAAACAAAGGTTTTTACGTTGATTCTAAAATATTTTCGAAAAAAATCATTTTCTCATATTACCTTATAGCATTAGCTATTCATATTACACAATCTTATTCTATTTTATCTCACGATTTCCACGAATTTACAACGTTTCTGATGAAAATATAAAAAGTTTAATGGCCGACATGTATGGTAAATGTCGCTTGATTGTTTACAAATATCATGTCTTGCAATGAAACAAGGTATACATATAAACCTGCGAAAAACATGACCCGTCTTTATGGGTCAATCGAGCAAAAAATATAGAGTTGTGGAGCATTAGTTAATGATTTTAAAGAATTGATAATGGATTTTGCAAATAAATATTGATATTAGACATAAGTGTTAAATATAACTTATTCATTTAATGTGACTTATGCACCAAGTTCACAAGAAGTTCAACATTAGGGACAACTTGCTTAACGGCGTTAAACGCGTTGTAATAAAACGCTTCCAGTATAAGTTAGGTCCCTTCTAGTTGAAAACTAGCCTGCAGTTAGTTCCACGGAGCTCTAACTTAGAGCTTTATTTATTATTATGATATGTCAGCATTTGTAAGGTGTTTGTAAAGGCAATAGTTTAACAAAAAACTTTTAATCATTTGCGTTACGCACTAATTTTAGTATTGTAGTATTCTTTAGTTGCATAGTGCTTCTATGATGCACTACACTGATGTCTTTTTTAATATTTGGTTTTAATATATTTTAATATTTTTATTCTGCTCTAACTTAAAATATGTTATCTGTTTTAATTACTTTTAATTATTGTTGACAGTTATTATTGTAAATAAAAACAGTTGTAAGAACATTCAAACAAAAATATAGCCATTAAACAATATCTTATACAGCTAAAACATGGCTAGGAGCAAAGGAATATAGATTATATTTGCGCCAACGTATCAAAATGAGGGATTTCTTGGGATGTCGTTCATCGTACGACGCAGTGTAATTTGATCTGTCAATGAAGGAATTTCCCAAACAAATCGTATCTCACGCCATGATTACGAACAATTCAAAACACTCGAGCGTGTGATTTAATAAAAGTCAACGCGACTTCCGAAATAGAATGGATGTAGATGAAATTGAAAAAGCAAAATCATGAAACAAGTGTTCCAATAATGTCGCGATGGGGCCACATCTTTTCCTATTTTATGGTTACCTTTACTGTTACATACATCGGTTTTCTATTTGTCCCAACGCGCACACAGTACTTCGTTTCGTACCTTGCGTGGTCTCTTTCAACTTGTAGAATTGTGAAATGTATAAATTTTTATTAGTTTTCTAGAATTGAAGTAACATTTTCTATTGCTTCAGATATAAAATATTTATTACGTATAGCATTCTGGTTTATTGTACTAAATAATAAAGTGCATTCACTTTGGCAAAGTCATTGTGTTTATAACGTAGGTATGTAAATAAATCTTTTGACTTTAGTTTACTAAACTTTGGAATAAGTACGTTATTATCTGATATTGGGTAGCAAAAGCAAAAGGCTTTTGGGATATTGCCAGACGCAACAAGGAGCCAAGAATGAACTTTACCACTACTGAAAATTAAAATCAAATCTCGATAAGGATTGCACCTAGGTCGTACTGCTACGGCAGCAAAGGTCTTGTGTATTTTTTATTATTTTTCACATAAGAAATGGACTGTTAGATTTCTATGTATCAATAGAATTAATTAAATAAAACGAGCTGGTTGGCGTGGTTAGTAAGTGGGTTAGTACTTGCTTTTCACGCCGCAGGTCGTGGTATAGATTCCCACCCAGGACAGACATTTGTGCGAAGGAACATGTCTGTCCTGTCTGGGTGTAATTATCTATTTAAGTATGTATTTACAAAAGAAAAGTAGTATATGTAGTATATCAGTTATCTGATTTCCATAGTACAAGCTCTGCTTAGTTTAGGGTCAGATGGCCGTGTGTGAATAATTTCCCATGGTATTTAGTATTCTTATTAATAATTAATTAAATAATTAATCAATTAAATTATTAATTAAAGAAAAAATTAAGTACTGATAGTGTTTGCCGATATATGGTGTAGTTTAACTACTGTAATTTCATTTGAAAGGAATTATTAAGTAATTTTTCTCTTGATTCAAAATCGCCAGATCGAGTCTCGTACGAAAAGCATCATTTCACGTAATTCATAAGGTCTCAGTTTGATCTTAGATTAATTAATTACCCTCATAATTAAGTGAAATATTATTCTAAAGGTGGGCGGTGGTGACCCAGTGGTTTAGGCCCCGACTTACATAATGTAGGTCGCGGGTTCGAAGCCAGGCGCTTTACTTTGTGTTAATTTATTTCATCACCACTGCTCCAAGAATGGTGAAGGAAAACATCGTGAGGGAACCGGCATGTTTTAGAACTACCAAATTCGAATGTAACAATACGACCCGCACTGGGCCAGCGTAGTGGATTACGGCCCCTTCCTTCTCTCGGAGAGGAGGCCTGTGTCCCTGCAGTAGGGAAACATACTATAAAGGCTTATTTATTATATTATATATTTTACGATTCTAAAGAATGATATCTTTTTAAGTGATAACTGGAATTAAAATTAATGAAATTTTAGTCTTTTTTCTAAATACAAATTTTAAGTTTAGGTTTCAAATCAGCATAGTATCAAATCTATTTTATTTATATGTTTCTTGTATTCCAGCTTTTAAACAATAAATATATGAAAGTATATGTTGTATATTTTGTATTTCGGAACAATAATTCATTTACTACGTTATATATTAAGTACGAGAAGTAAATTTAAATACCACATTTCCGAAGCTATTTGTAAGGCTTCCCTACAAACGTGGAAATACAAACGACGCGATGTAATATTCGTATGTTAAATGTGACCCTTATACCCCCATTTGTAAGGTTTTGTTTGCATTGGCCGGAAATTTCTGTGGCCTACAATCGGCACGAATGAGATTTCAACGCGCTCCAAACTTTCCTCGCTCGAAAGCTCGAAATGGGTCGGGGCGAGCTTTTTAGGGTTACGCTCGGAACTACAACGAGGTCAAGTGACAGTAAGTTGTGGAAGGAAGGAGTGAAAAATAAATTTATTTTCACAGCTGCTTGAAAAATTGTTCTCATAAACATGTCACACAATTTATGCTGTGTTTTGTTTTATTTTTTGTGTCTGGTTTAAAGCTGTTGTTGTTAGTTGAGTCGCCTTGAATGTGATTTAATAATAGGACGTTTCAAATAATTAAGCCAACAATTCTTCTAACTATTTGCTATCAAATTTAATAATCTAATATCTGAAAAAATAATAATTTTCCTTAAGCCATCCCTTAGCCACTACTATCACTGGATAATAAATCAACAATGCCAAATCTTACTAGTATTACTGTGACATAATAATACATGTTATTATTAAAATTTAATTTAATTAAAAAAAACACGATCTTACTTTGACAGATGACAAGAAGCTCCGTCCAGAGTTTGTTTAGTTTTACGTTATTTCGAAGTCTTTTGATATAAATATGTCTCTTAAAAGTAAATACATATAACCATTATGTAATAAATGTTCTAAGATAAAATTGTAAGACAGGTCTGTATTTACAAACCAAACAAACATTTCTACCCAACATGTAATGGGTGCGTTTTATGATTCGGCAGCGGGAATTTAAAGACTTTTTATTTTTCTTTGATGTTTTCGCTATGCAATACCGACATGCTCATATTTTGTTATTATATAGTAGAGCCCAGCGAACGAAGCGAGTGATCCGAAGCGCCAAAAGCGACTCGAAGGCGTTCGCTACAACAACGTTATTTTTCCGAAATTCCTTATTTAATTTTCTCTGGGACAGTCCATTTCTTTTCAATGGGAGACGTGCGGAGAATCCAAAATCCAATCCAAATCTCTTCCAATCTCTTTCCCCACCCCAACTAAACACCAGGTCCTGAGATATGAAAGTCTATCTACATTTTAATCAAAATGTTATAATTAAAAAGATACTTAATTTTTTATTTTACATAGTAAATGTCAGCATTAAAAAATTCCAACAGACAAAGTTAAAATGTAGAACCGCATCGTATTAAAGCAAAGATCTTGATGCAGTTGAAGTTTTATAGAACAGCTCTGTTAATTTATACGGAACCAAATCGTATTCATTTAAAACCGCGCACATTTTTAATTCAGACGCTCCCCGCGGAATCACGTTTGTGGTTCGCGTAGGTAATGTAAATTAGATAAATATCGAAACTTTGGTGGTGAGTTGAATTTAAAGGTGTTAGCACTTCCGCTTTTGTGTCAAAGTGTTATGATACAAAGTTAAAGTTAATTAGATTATAAGTATTTAATAGTAATAGTCTACCTTTCTGTTTTAATATAATAGGGACCAAGCAAGCTAGAGGTCATATAAGCAAGCTATCATGATCGAACAGTGCAATGTGATTACAAATTAGGAACTGAACCATCGGATTCAGTTCCTAATTTGTAATCGCTTGTAATATTCGTTTTATAGTTTCTTCTTAAGGTGAATTTGTGTTCTTTATTGTACTCGTTTAAAATCTTCATCTGCACGTTTGTAACTAATGTGACGAAATCTTTATAAGGAATTTTTACTATCTTCAAGATCATCTTGTCCCATGCCCTTTTGTCACTCATGTGTGATCAGCACAGTATGATTGTAGTTCATACTTTTTTGGCTACAGTTTTTACGGCCGGCCGCCTGGATGACACCAACCCTCCTCTGGATACTGTCTTGAAGTCTGATTAAATTTGCACACTTAATGAGACTTGATGACAATACCAGATTTACATGACTTTGGCCTTATGACGTAACGAGGATAAGAAATAATAATGTAATGAAATTGAGAACAGTGCCATCTAGTGAAATTTAGAAAGTTATTAACTTATGTAGAACGTCATTTTTGTCAGGAAAAGAGCAAAGAGATGATAATGATTGTTACCGTAATAATGACTACAGCTCCAGGAAATAAGTATAAGTCACATTAACGGACACAGTTCGCCTAGATATTTTCCGGTTAAATTGACTAAATATTTTTTATCGTAATTTTAATACAGAATTATAATTTATCATCCACAAGATGTCGCTTGTGGAGGGGGATATAGAATGTAGGTTAGTGGAGAATGAACAAGTTACTTTTATTGCTGTCAAAGCGGTTTACGAGAGCGCTAAAATGCCTCTCTCAACAACTTGACATTTATATTTCTTATGTATAACAAAATATATATATGTATTGGTCTGCACAAAAGTTATTATAAACATTAAGATAAGGTGCTAATTAGAGGTAAAGCAAAGAGAGAGTTAGAGACAAACGTACCATAACCTTAGTTAAATATTTTAAAAACTATTTTGCAAAAAGAATTAAACCATAATACGCGAGAAAAAAGACAATAAAAAAAATTCTAAGCATTTAAGACGAAATAAAAATATTGATCGTAATCCTTTATACCACAAATTAATATTGGTAAGCTTTATGAGTCTCTGTTGACTGTTAAAATACAAACATTTATAGCAACTGTGAAATTATCCTAGTACCCGAAATGAGCTCCATATCTTCGTTTAACTAAACGCCTTCTTAGGTTTGGAATTAAACTAATTTTACGAATAGTTTAGTTTCAATGTGTATTTGCATAAATATAAGAAAGCATTATCCTCCATGGAGTTAAAGACAACACATAATAGTAAATTATGGCACAATTAACTTAACCTTTTTTTATTAAGAAAGCAATGATTTCTTATATTAAAGCGAATGCTGTTTTCGCTTTAGAAATTATTATAATCCGAAAATAGCTAACGATCGAACCGAGCCTCGGCTCTCTCGGGCAGACCTCGAATCGAAATGCTAAACGCATGACAGTGGCAGCCTAAACCGAGCCCTTCTCGTGGGCCGTTCACTCCATGGAGCGTCTGCTGAAGCGACCTAGGAGCTCGGCTGCCTGAGCCGGGAGCCTGAAGGAGCCTTCGACCTAAGTTACTTTTACAGAGATTTAGGCTAGGCGCCTTCTGCACCCTGCTGCCTCAAATCCGGTGTAGCTGTACATGTCTCATCATGGCAAATTGTAGTCTCTCTTTCCTCAAGTCCAAGACCTGAGATCACTCTAACTAGTCCCTCTTCCCGAAAAATTTGAACAATGTCTCCATGTTGCTGGTGACATCCGAGAGCGGCCCAGATTTACGAACGCTTACAACAAATGATATCATAAATTCCATAGCTCCGAGCTCCTCTCAACTAATTAAAGCGGACCTGAAGACAAATAAGATCTACACACCGCTTCATGGACAATGAAACAAATTGAAAGGAGACTCGGTACAGTAATTAATCACTTCCAGCGTTTAATGTAAGTCTTTGTGAGGCCCACGTCGTTTGAAATATTTACGTCCGTTTGTCACGGCCATTTGCAGCTGTGCTGCCAAGAGAATTACCGAGGATTTCGTTTTAATATTATCTCATATATATCATAGTTAGTTCTGCGAAATCATATTATTTTTTTATAACTTAAATGTAAAAAATAAACGCACGTATATCCAAAGAATACACCATTCATAAGTTATTTATGTGTGTATTAGCTTCGAATGATTAAAAGAAACTTTAGATAATAAGTAAGAAGGTTAAACATTTCAAATCTTAGTTGTCCACATTGCGAGGTACAAAAATCTTTGATCGAATCCGCGAATAATCTCTAACTAATGAATAACCCACCAAATGGATTGATTTTTTTTATTTACAGCCTATTCAGATACAATAAAAATTTATACTAAATACATTTTTTTTTTCATTATTTATCTGCTTCTTTGTGTCCCTTGACGAAATGCTCCTCCGACCTTTTTAAATTTCTCTATTTCGGTCCAAGTTTGCCAGCCAGTTTCACTACATCATTATGCCATCTCTTTAGTTGTTTTCCTTTCCTTTTTTTTCAAATAGATTGAATATAAAAGCAGTTAAAGTCATCGAACTATGTAATACGCGTACACAATAACATGGGGTACACGCACACATACATCTCATCTCCTCCCGACCTCCATTGTTGCCCGATCTAGACTTTTTATATCAATTTTTTATACAAGAATACCGCTGTGACGTTATCGCAGCTAGGTCTCATGTTTTTGTGGACAAGGAGAAATTCTTGGTCGAAAGATTATGGACCGCCTTCATGTATGACGGTGGTGATCCTTCAGAGAAGCCTAGTCCCACAGTGATGACGATTATATGGGACAATATTACGGGACAGTGTATTTAATACCACCATCCTTAAACCGAAACAATGCTCAGATTTGAATTAAAACATTGACTACATTTTGACATACGGCAAAACCTCGTATGTTATTTGATCAGAACCTAGATTATATCTTAGATATTGATTGCTTCATCATTGTACATATTATATAGGTAAACATTTCTTAAGCCTGTATCTTAGACGATAAATCTTTCACTGAATTTTAAAACCAAGATAAGTACAACGGACACAAAATCGTTTCCCTCACTCAGCAAATTGTCTTTTGTTTTATTTGGCGTGTTCAAGACAACGACTGCGAGATAAGTCGAGATATAAAGAAAGAATCACATTACTTTAAGCTCAGTCTTTTTCGTTTCGCTAAATTCGTTTGATTTTCTTTATTGTTAAACAGAAATTCATTTCATTCGAATGTTGTTGGAAATTTCTGACATTTTTAAGCATTTTATCACTGTAACTGATCATATTAACCTTTTTAGTCTTTCATAGATCCTGTGTGAGGTTTTCTTCGTAGTCACATATTTACGCATGATGCTTCCTTCATCTCTTGCTATCTCTACTCTTATCTCAATGCCAAACAATAGCGTAAAGAAAACTACAAGATAGGTACATTATTGTAATAAAAGAAATAAAATAAATCTTCGCGGGTATTATTCTTACGATATATTATAAACTAGATTTCGATGTGAAATTTATTTAACCTCCTTGTCAAAATTTATTAAAAGTAATTTATTAGTCTTGAATATGTTACAAATAAATCGATAAAATGTATGTTTGATGAAGTATACAATTAAACTACAAATTAGAAATTCATTTGTAATCGTTTATACAGAAACAATATAAATATGAAGGAAATTAAGAAAAATGTTTTCATAATCGAATTCTTTTGTGTTGAGGTACTATTGTTTCTTGTACTTTTAGAAAGCAACCATTAATAGGTACAATGTAACCTAGTTCTTTGTTTCGTAGCTACAAGCGCGTGATCGATGGTTTCTCGCTTCATTTGGGAGATGTTTGAGTAATGGGTTTTTAAAAAGTGAATGCAGACAAAGAGCACATAAATATAACACCCTTTATGTTCTAAAAAGGTTATACAATGTACGAGTGAACCGAAGTAATAAATAGATAAAAAATGAAATATGTTTGCAACACTGTATGCGTTGGCACATCGAAAGTTTCTGATACTGGCTACTTACAATATTTAAAAAAAAATATGGAATTCGAAATTTGAAATCTCTACATATATTTTGTTTTTTTAATTTGCGATTTGTTAAGTCAGCCATTTGCTTTTTCATTTGTTTTCTTTTCGAAAAATGTTTTTCGCTACAATGAAGTTAACTCCAGAAAGCTTTAGTCATAGTTTGATATAGGTATCTTCAAATACCTCGCCTCACACAAACTTAACATTCAAAAGTGACTCTCGATTTTTGCCGCCGAAATTTACCAGCGCATACATATATAAATACAAATGTTAATCAAAATTAAATTAAATTGCAAAATATATTTAGACAACACTTTTTTAATCTATCTTCTTTAATATTTCGTTGTATTTTTGGGGTTAATATAATTTTGTAATGTAGTTGACAACATGTATAACATGGTATGTTATACATGTTGTCGTCGTCGTCGCATTGTTATTGTATACACAATATTTTTAACATATTATACACAAGTATCTATATATCTATAAATGTAATGAATTATTTGTGAAACTTGATGTTCGTACACTTATCTTTCCTTGAGGTTCAGTTTTTATATAATTCCATAGCACAGTTATTTTTAAAATTACAAACACAGAGATATAGTTCTTACAACGGGAAACGAATGACTGAGCTGGATTTTACGAAGTCGCCAATCGACGACTTAAGGTGGCTTCAGTTTTGGGTCCCGGATGCTCCATGGTATGTAACATCCTTGTTCTTAGTTAAATTATTCTAAGATTGTCGCTTTTGCAGTCCACCTCGACTTACTTAAACCAAAGCTTCACTTTATTATTTTAGCGTCACTATTATGCATCTACATTTTTTGTCAAGGTCGTGGTAGTCTATATTGCGCAGTGGGCTCTATTCTAGGGCTAATTATCAAAGTGGTACTGGTGAGCACGAAATAGGCGTTATTTTAGACCGACTCGAAAAGGGAGCCAACTCTTTAATGATCTGGAATGTTTCGCACAGTTTTTCCGTTGTCAGATGAAAATCCCTTTGCGGAAATTAATTCGCCTAATGGCATTTCGTAGTTGGCAGTTTTGCGGTCTTTTAATTAGCTAATTGCGTTCATTCTATTAATCTTTTTAATATTACGTAGTTAGTACTAAGTTACGTTATTAAAAACAATTCAGATAATATTGTTATTGTAAAACATTTACAGTGATTTGGAGGGTATATTCGATTTAATAAATGAACTATGGTGTCGTAGATCATCTTTTAAGACCTATTTAGGTCTTCCTTAAAACGATAACGGTGTTATTCGACAATGCATCTCGATAGTCAAAAATTCAATCAAAAACAAAAATAAAAGCTCAATTTCTTAAATTCCCGTACATAAATTTAATCGCTCACACATAAATAAGATCTCAGCGTCGCCTACATCTATTGACTTGATTCGAGGCCCGAATACACGTAGCGAATTGTCTGAATTCGATGTCGGCATAACAATGTCCCGGCAATTATGATTCACGGCATTTATGTCCAATACTCTGTTAAATTGCACAACGAACCAAATACAACAGATATTGGGAGATATCTGAACACACGTAGAGACTATTTCGTCGTGTTGGATGACAAATAAATAAACGAATGTTTTGACTAGTCAATTTCTTCCATACTTTGAACAGTTGTCGAGTGAGTGATCTCACGTCTTACCAATCATTTTTATACCCCATTTGGGGATTGTGTGGATAACGTTTGCCATCACAACGACCAGGTAAGGTCTTCAGATTTGTTCCTTTAAATGATGTCATAAATGTCATATTGACGTCACAGTAATGTCTAAGAGGCGCACCACTGACAAATTTTAATTACCTAATTTATAATTAAAGTGCCTAATAAATAAATTTGAAACCCCTAGGACACTATTGTGTTCGCAGAATTGAAGGCAGGATAACTGCAAACATTTTAATTAAACTCGAAATCGAACCCAGGACCTACGTCAAATAAATTATTAAATTCTCGTTGTAAAGAACATACGTTAAATAATTCAATACCACGACCTCACAGAAAACAGGCGTGAAGTAGAAGTGCTCTGCGTTGCGTCTGATGAGTGAGGTGCCGGAGGCCTAATTTCAGTCCTCTTCATCTTCCCACCCTTTCCTCATAAGAATAGGATGGGAACGGGAAGAGGATTACACGGGGAGGGTGTTGACGGGAAAAAGGAAATATCCTTATTCCTGTCTATGCCCTCCTCTGTCCATTAAAGGTAGGCAACGCATCTGCAACACATTTGCTTGTTGCGGATGTCTATGGGTAGCGTTCACTAAACATTTGGTGATCCGCTTGCTCGTTTGCCACCTGCTACCATAAAAAAATCGTAATTATAATATGCCATATAGGTGTATTATTTTGAACTTAAGATATTTTTTAAATATTTATTTATACACGTTAAAATATTTTGTTATGTAATAGTTATGCCTAATATATTGTGCATGTATGTATATCTACCGCGTAGGCAAGCTGTCTACGGTTCGTAGCAGGTGCTACGAAATATCCGCATTGGAAACCGTTCTTCGAAAAGTATCACTGGCATTTGAATTTGTTTTGTATTGTTGAATTCTCATGCTCTCATTTGACATATATTTTGATGATATTATATAGAAAGCAATACTTGTAAATAAATAAACGGGTTTAACGACTTCATTGAAATTTTATGTTTAAATACGGTTTTTATTTTAAAATTTACCTTAGTATATAGGTAGGTATGTTTCGCAGAAAACATGAATCTCCACAAAAGAACTACACTTCAGGGCCATAGACGATAAATCCCTTGACGACAATTCAAAATCTTACAGGAATCTAAAATTTATGCGACATAACAAAGAATTATAAATTTAAATTTCAAAGCACCGGTTAAGGGTACGGATTGCGAAACATGCACAACATGATTGTTGGTTCGAATCCGCCAGCAGACTACTGTCGTGAACTATTTCCAAGGAAGTTTAAGGTTGGTGGGGAATGGGTAAAAGATATGTTAGTAGATTATTTCGAATATCTACTAATATATCATACACATGCCCGAGGAGGGTTGGCATCAGGCAGACGGCCAAAACGATAGCCAAAACCTTTTACATTATGGACTGTGCCGACCCCACATAAAAAGTGGGAAAAGGACAGGGAGAAGAAAAAGAAGAACTAAGAATTCTAAGTATCAGTCTGAACAGATTATATATGACAGAAAATAACGGTATATGCTACCTATAGTTGTATAAAAAAGTGATGTTTACCTATAACAACATTTCAAAATCGCGTAAAATCATTGTTTCGTATAATTCTGAATCCAGTTTAATGTAACGTCGAGCATAGTTTCAGCGGCTTCGATTTACAGTCACGCGATCCCCGTTATCTTGTCCGATCATTTCCTGACGGTCCGTTTTCAGGTCAAGCTTAAAATACGTGACAAATGATATTGTGCCTACTTTTGACAACCTCATCCTTTGCGCGTAGCCTTTCTTTAATAAAATATTATTCTCAAAGTAAACTGAACTGGGTCAGAGCGCCCTTTTACCATAGATAATACAAGTCACCAGATCTTGTTGTATTCGAAACTAGTGATCCGATCAGGCTTCGCCTTCGCTTCGATCCGATCGTTACCAAACTTTATGGGATCACCCGCTAGTCTGAACATTTGAAAATTTACGATTTGAGCATACGCACGTACACATATCGCCTTTTTCATTTTGAAATTAATAAATACCGTTTACCTACATTATGTTTATCGAAACACTACAGAAAATAGAAAGCGCCGCGGCTTTGCACATAGAGCATTGCATATACTCCAAATTTTTTCAGTCGTAATTTCGTACCCGAATATTCAGCTAATTTACGCAGAACATATGAATACTTTTAGTGACAACTGTCCCAAAATTTGTACTTGAGTGCCGTTTATAAGCTCGCCTCGTTGACAGACTAACTCAGAAAGGGGCTTTATTCTGTAACTAGATGCAAAAATCAGTTTAGCTAATTTTTTTTAGTGAAAACTACCTTTGCCTTGATTTGTGAAACTATCTTATAGGTTCGTGTGAACAACATGCAACATGAGTCAGCAACATGCTTATTTGAATTTGGAACAGTTTGGACATTTTTTCATGTATTCAAATTTAAGTTTTATAGTTAAGTATTTATTTTTGTTGATTATTTTTTTTATTTTTGAACTCTTCTCGCATTTTCCCACCTTTTTAGTTTTCATTTCTGTTCGCAGTATTTATGACTGCCTGTGTTTTTTCTAATTGTACAATTACATTAGTTATGAATCAGTATATAGATCATTTCAGAATAATAGTAACATTTTACCCAAAAATACATTTTCAACCTCCGACTCTAACCCATTTTAGTAGGGCCGAAATTGTTTCGATGATAGTTTAGTTTAGTGTAGTGTTCGTTGTACTTTGAACGTGCATGATCATACAGAGAATTGTATGCAACTGACATTACATTGTGAATGCCAACTCGAGATTATTCCGCTATACTAGACACCCATTACAATGCAAGCGGCCACTTGCGAGCTTATCTTAATTGCTGCACAACTGGGACTATACGTATCACTATTTATAGATTAACTAGCGACCCACCCCGGCTTCGCACGAGTAGCACTAAGTATTATCTAAAGCCAGAACGTGTGACAATAGTCTAGTTAAAATATGTTATAGTGTTGTTAATAAACTAACTTATACCGCCATCTGTTGGAAACACATGGAACTTATAAATATATTTAGGTCAATCAAGATAAAACCCATCCTATCTCTGAAGTTGGACGAAATTACACAAAGTTTACAAAATTAGACTCTTATCGGTGGAGTAGTTTCGAAGTTCAACGCGGACAAACATCGTGATACGGAAATTTTACATCATAAGATTAATGCCTATCTATAAGTCGCGTATTGAAGTTTAAAGAAGTAGGCGGTACGAAATGAGGTCGTTACCAATCATCATGCATCTACAAGAATTAGTTATCTACGGTTAGGTTGAGTTTCTTTTAAAAAATGAAAGAGAATCAACGAGGGAAAGGTTGGGGGCATTTCAGGACGATATGGTGATAGGGCTCGCGCAATGCTACCTAGATATGCGGAACCTTAACAAATGACTTCTAGCCCAGGCTATGTTAAATTCAAGAAGATAATGTTTAAAAACAGCTGTAGTTGTACTCTATATAAAAAAAAAAACAAACTGACTTTTTTTTTTTATATAAGAGAAGGGGGCAAACGAGCGGCGGGAACACCGTGGTGATCAACGAGATACGAGATACGAGTAACTTGTGGACCTAGAGACTTGAAATTGTTCATAGAGATTTCTTTTAATACGTAGGCGAGCACTAAAAAAAGTTTTTCTAAATGAAATCCCCTAAAGGTCTAAAATAGGGGAAGAAAGTTTGTATGGAGAAACTAGGAACCGTAGCCGAGGTGCTAGTTTACCACTTTTTTTAATAAAATAAAAACATCTCTAGAATATTGTTTTCTATCATTCTTTTCTTTAAAAAGTCACGACGGTCTTGTTAAGAAATAAGAACTCGTTAAAAATTTTATGCCATAGCTAAACGGGATTTTTTATGCATCTATGATTTTATTTTTATATGCAATTTTATAATTTGTCACAAATTAACTTCTATAAAGAATTATCTAGATAAAGACATGTTTAAAATAAGTTAATTTTTGAATTCTTGGATACTAGAAAAATACAAATTATGCTGTATATATCGAAAATACCTTAATTGTTAGAAAAGTAGGCATCGATTACTATTGGTGTAATACCGATTTTACCGAATAAATTAAATGATTAAAAACAAAAATCAACTTTCAAACAGTTGAAAATGATTAAAAAAATGACACTTTTGTTAAAAAAGATTATGGCGTAGCAATTTCGAAATAAGCAACAAAGTTAAAGCGGGCTTACATGCTAATTAAG
>JWHW01018163.1:47131-59146 GCA_000931545.1 Papilio glaucus | reverse complement strand
TTTCCTATCCATTCCCTCTTCCGTCAAATTCTCTTCTTTTCCATCCTATTTTTATTAGAAAAGGGTGGGGTAGGGAAGAGAGCTATAATTAGGTTAGGATTTTTCTGTAAAAAAGAGAGTACAATTATAAAATTTAAAACTGAGTGAATTGATACATAAATGTGTCTAAAATGGCCAGCTGTCCCTCACTGACTACCAAATTTTCACGGTTTTTTAATTATTCTAACAAAGCTAAATCTAGTGCTACATAGACATCTATGCCTCCCAGATAATGTTCTAAGGTAATAATTTTTGACGCCTCCATATTCATAAGATGCAAAATGTGTTCAATTGATTTTGTTTATGAATAAGTATAGTCATACATTTTGTCTACACTATCGTAGAACCACAAAAACCAAAACGGATTTACGAATAAAATGCTACAAATGATCCAACGTATAAACAAAATTGATTCCTAAGTACTCAGTAAATAATGTCTAAATTTATTTAGCGTTATACGCTAGTATGTTTGCCATTAATTTATCAGTAATAACGTCACGCTACCGAACGGGTTGTCCGAAACAGACGAATTTCTGAAGAAGCTATGATGCTATGCGATGTTCTGGCCTTGCGTTTGCGAAAATAGACCTAATTAACAGCAAGTTGTACGTAACAGTGTGACTAAATTGCGTGCTCTGAATGACGCTATTAGTCAGATGGTGCGCGGCCACACTGCCAGCGGGATTACTCATTTAGTTAATTTATTTAAATTATTGATTTGTCCACAGTATGACATCAAAAACATCATTAAAGTATTTCTCAAAATTATGTTTTCTTTAAAAGATTGCAATAGAATGTAATTTAATATATGTATTATTCCACAGAAAGATGTGATTTTGTTAACAAAGGTTTTTACATTAAACTTCGTAAATTCCAAAATATTTTCGAAAAATAACTCTTTCTCTTATTACCTTATAACATTAGCTATCCATCCAATCCAATTTTATTTCACTTTGTCTCACGATTTTCACAAAATTACAACATTTCCGATGAAAGTACAAAAAGTGTAATGGCCGCCATGTATGGTAGATAAAGTAAATAAAAGAAACGTATACATACCGCTCACTCTTATGCCACCTTCTTCCATAAAAAAAGTATCAACATTAATTTTATTTTAATTTTTGATTGTAGAATTGTTCCGCTATTTTAGAATTTAGATTCCTTCCTTCAATCTCATAAAATCAAATCAAATATATATTTGTCATAGTGTCTTAACGCGTATCCGCTTACAGTACGTACACAAAATTACCGGAAATCACAGGCCGGTTAATGGCGTAAGTGTATCATTGCTAATAAGATGCTTGAAGCTATCGTCATAAAACACCAATACCTACCGTTAAATACTACATTCGAATATTTCGTAGTTTGACACTTGACGCATTTGGAAGCTAGACCAATAACATCCGTTGTATATCTCAGCCTTATAATGTTACTGTGGGTTTCCACTGGCGTATAAACTTGTCGCTATACAAGCTTTCTCTCTATCTTTCCCTCTGAAAAAACTGAGATGACAATATGTTTCGGCAGTGTAAACCTACGATTAAATAAATAGTTGTAATATTGCGAGCAATTCTTGTATATTTACACATAAATGTATGTAAAGATTTGGATGATATTTTGTATTTAGATATTGTTTTTACTTTTTTTGTTATCTATATCCATATTCCGCGAATTCACAAAAATATACCTCAGCAAATTTATTAGAGCGCCATCTCTTGTGGTCTTTGATTTGTGGATATTAACTTGGCGGTACCTTAATAGTAATCGAGATGGCGCTATGTGACATTCCAACGCTTAATATGGTTTCCGAAAAACGATCTTACAAAGGTAAATTAGAGCGAAGTTCGAGCGCCCAGATATTGTTTATAAATACAAAATGATTTCAAAGGGCCATTTGCATATAATTATTCAGATTTTATGACTCTTCGAAGATAAAATCGTAAGCGACACGTCCCCGAAATTAATAACCTTGGTTCTAATACGGTTTGGCTGTAACATGTTTTGTTTATAACTTATCGTTAAAGTAATAGCTACTCTTAGTAAGTTACTTTTATCTGAACATTAAATTAAGTACTTAAATGAGTAAATATTATTATTCTTAAGTATTTCATTTGCTTGTCTCAGACAAATAGATAAACTTTCATTCCTAAATCATTATGATTTATTCTACACTTATGTATTTATATGCAGTTATTTAATTATGTTCAACATCACTTCTGAACTAAAATGAGATGTGTTTGTATTTAATAATTTGTTATCTAGGAATCGCCAAAAAACTTAGGTATAATTAAAATCGAATAGTAAAGTGTGGAAGCATAAGTTATATAGCTCTGCCCCGCGGTTTCACCCGCCCAGTAATTTTACTTAAACGAAATGATATTACCTACTAATAGTACTCTATTTTATAGCATTTTTATCGAAAGAATGTTTAACATCGTTCTTTAAATTAACTTTTTTATTTATAAACCGATTGAGATAAAACGAAACAAGCTTACTACAATACATTTGTGAAAACCGCATCCAAATCGTTTAAGCCGTTTCTGAGATAAGCGGTAACAAACGCACAGACAAACAGATAAAAATTCTAATAATTGTTTTGGGTTTTATTGCGTTTATAAAGGCCCTCAATAACAGTTTTACTCAGATATCTTCCATGTACAGACAGCGATCAGTTACATTTTTATTATATGTATAGATAAATCCCGGAGGGACACGCTACACGTGTACAGTCCGATTGGGTCGAACAACTACCTCGCTCTCGGTTAATTAACACCTCACGCCGCCCTCGCTATACCAAGCACGTGGATTTCCTTAATTACTTGTACTACTTTACCTTATTACATGTACTATGTTCATGGACGTCGGTGATCAGTTACTTTTACATAAAACATATTGTCATCTCAGTCTTCTCATTGAAAAGAGAGAAAGATAGCAACACGGTTTTACGCCAGTGGATACCCACGGTTAACATAAGGCGATTTACTCCTCGTATTTGAGAAGCTCCAAGACGTTTGTGTTGAATAATCCATCTATAAATGCTAATTAAATAGACTTCTGTTTGAAAATTAAGGGTAGAAGTTACTACACGTTTTGCAGGTCAATACTTGTATGTATATTTATTATTTATTTTTTTAAATTTATATACAATATTCGTAGACTATTACAATATAATATGTTGTGCTCTTGCATGTTTTTAGATAAATAGTTATATATGTATAGAATTTAATGAGAACCTATGTATTCTTATTTAAAATTAATTAATTAATCTAATCTATATAAATAACTTTATTATTCCAGTTTCTATTACTTTATAACGTCTTCGGTTTTACTTTAACAAAGCACATTTATATTCATGCCGGTTCACGTATTCAAGGATCTGTTTAATATCGCGCGCGTCGACTTTCGAGTTGTCTATTGTTGGTTATTGGGAGCGTAAACAAGTTAGTATCTAATTCGAATATTAGTTAAAAAACACAGACGAATAACCTCACCGATTTAATCCAATCGACTTGAGGTTGCAATAAAATGTGTTTAAATAATTTTAAAAAAATATCATAGACTATACATAGTTTACAGATTAAGAAATCCAGATAGAGATTATGTAATTACTTTAAAATTTAAAAAAAAAAAACTTTTGGGGTTTGTAAATACATAATAGGTTGTTTTATTGAAGAAATAATATTTAAAGTATTTGTTTTATTGTTGTCAACAATTTATCTTTAATAATAATAATAATAATAAATCAGCCTTTTTCTAGATTGTTCCCCACTACAGGGGCACAGGCCTCCTCTCCGAGAGAGGGAAGAAAAGAAGAGGGGAGAAAGAAGAATTTATCTTTACTTTGACATAAAATTCACTCTCTCATACCAATTGATTTGATCTCACAGCTGATGAGTCGTGTCTCGATTGTATTGCTGTTTAATTTATTCATAGAAAATGTATTTTTAACATTTTCCTATCATTGAATACATTTGCATGGTATTCAGCTTATCCATCAGCGTGTCGTAAATACAAATCGAAGATTCATGTAAATTCAATGGATAATAGATTAAATAGAGATTAACAAACACTACAAAACTACTATGGCCATTTAAAACACAAAGTTCACCAAAACGTTTTTCATAAACTATTAAAAATGTATGGTAGTGAGAGCTGGGTTTGGCAAAAGCATGCTAGTAGAGTTAATTCCGTTGAGATGCGATCCTTAAGAAGTATGTTAGGCGTGACGTTGAATAATAGGATTAAAAATAGCGTTATAAGGGACAAGTGTGGCTTAAAAGTGGATGTTGTGACTAGAATTGAGAAAGGTATGCTTTGGTGGTTCGGGCATGTTGAAAGGATGAATGAAGAGAGAATAACGAAACAAATTTATGTAGCAAAAGTGAGTGGCAGTGTTGGTAGGGGACGCCCTAGGAGAACTTATATCGATCAGATTAGTGGCTTACTAAAAAAGGCCGATATAAGGAGCACCCATAACCGACGAGCATGTATGCGTAGATGTATGAATGTAGAAGAAGCGAGAGAGGTGTGCCAGGATCTCTGCCTACCCCTCTGGGTTACGGGCGTGAGCGCATATTTATTAAAATGTAATAACTCCTTGCGATGGCAATCCTAAAAATTCGTATTAATTACGGTCTAATTTATTATTTACTAGTGATCCGCCCCGACTTCGCCCGGGTAGCCGTTTCGGAAAACCGTAGGGAACATACATACATACACATATCGCCTTTTATATACGTAGATATGCAACTGTAAAAAACAAAAGAAATATCCCACGCGAACCTTACATTTTTCCGGGATACAAAGTATCCTATGTGCTTCCAGACTATAATCTATCATTGTGCCGAATTTCATCCAGATCCGTTCAGCCGTTTTTCGGTGAAGGAATAACAAACACACATACATACAAACTTTCGCAATTGACAATAACAATAACAAAATTGACAATAACAACTTCTTGATATTTTGTTATTGTTGCGTCATATATTACGATAGCGGTCAAATTTTCGACGTTTATCTGTAATACCACGGAAACAAAAATTTGCAATTAAGAAACGCAAGCGTACCCGCGGGCAACTGCTAGTACGTATTACTATACAAAAAATGGTCCTGCGTCAGCATACATCGCGGGTTTATAAATTATTTGGTCCTGTTCTACTATGGTCAGCTTGTAATTAACTGGTTACGTTCTGTTGACGACTCGTTCTCGCCGGCACCTTGAGACTTCCATGAATAACTGCGGTTAACGGTTGCCAGCTCGTTCATTTAAATTGTAAATTTATATCTTTTATAAATTAAATGTTTCATTTTGTATTTTTATATACATATTTATTTTATTTAAATTAATATAATCTATAACGTGAAATGAAAAAGTTGTGCTTAATTATAATTTTTATTATTTCAGGTAAATTTTTTGAAAAATATAAATCTCTAACGGATTCACTTATGGTCGCCAGTCACACGTCTATTAATGGTAATGTACTATATTTGTATATTTTATATTGTATATATCTTATATTACATTCTATATACATTATATATATTGGAAATATATATAAGGAACGTGTAAATTGTTTAAGATTTACTGTAATCTTTTTTAATTATGACTAGTAGTAACTACCGTTTAATTACTGTTGTTAATTGAACAAAACTACGATTCATGCGTTTTTATGTGATTTCTTTTTACATAAATATATATGTAAATACTGTAATAAATGTAGATTATTTAATTTGAGACAGTTTAGACTTGTTTGAGACCTCTTTTGAAGTACCTATGTAATACAAAAAATGCTAATGAAAGTTATTGCCTAAAATATTCAAAATTTGACATTTTCTATATTAAAATATGCTTTACTATTGATGCGCCCGGCTTCGCCCGGATAGAAGAATCTATGAGGAACATCGCTTTTTATATACGTAGAAATACACTTTTAAAAAGATTATCCCACGGGAACCGTACGTTTTTATATACGGATAAAAAGTTTGCAAAAGTTTGTATTAGTGGATGTTTGTTACTCTTTCACGCAAAAACTGCTGAACGGATCTGGATGAAATTTGTCACAGAGATAGATAATAGTCTGGAATAACTCATAGGCTATCTCTGTGACGAATTTCATCCAGATCCGTTCAGCAGTTTTTGCCTGAAAGAGTAACAAACATCCACTAATACAAACTTTTGCATGTATAATATTATATATAAGTATAGATGTATACATAGTGTATAAAATATTATAATATCTTTTGGATAAAATTTAGTATTTGGATTAGAATTAAATAATTGAATCTAATTAAAACGGTTAAACTGACGTTAGATCGGTGTAGGTACCGACTAGTTTCGGACCTGTCGGAGGTCCTTTATCAGGGTGAGTGGGCGTGGGTTTAGTCGTTATAATTATTCAGTTTATTTGGATAAGGTTTCGCTTTTTAAGTATATTATGGCTTAATTAAAAATCTATTTTTTTCACAAAAAACGAAGCGTTGTCACGTAGCGCCATCTTTTGTGGTACTTACTTTACTTGCAATGGATTACCTATTAGTACCTCAACATTTACATGCCTATATATCATATTTCTCGTAACATGCGCATTTAAACAAAAACTGGATAAGCTACTGGTACCATATCTTGCTGTGAGATGGCGCTAACACTAAATATCTTTTCAAAACAAATCACGATCTAAGAAAAGACGCATATCAAAGCTCAGTCGCTCTGCTGCTTGGTATAAAGTTGATAAAATAAATGTTGCGAAACATTTGAGACCTGTAGTAGCCTTAAGTCACAACCTTCCGTCTGCAATGACTCACGTGCTTCGAAAGGGTGCCTCTGACGCAGGTTACCACCCTCGCTCACCTTCGTGCGCGTTCGGAAAACCCCACGGGGCCAGTACGACACAATCTCAACTCAAATTGTTTAAAGCGAAGGTGCAATTTGCAACACAATATAATAGGAGCATCATTTGTAAGCATCAATTAGACGTGAGATTGTGTATTAGGGTGGCGACACACTAGGTTGTTTAAACTTGAATATAGATTTTTTTTAATTTTAGTTAATACATACGAGGGCAGTCCCATTCCTTATCTTCATAAACATTGTCGGTATCTGTAAATATGGTTGGATAGAAGATATAATTAATCTTGTCAGAAATTCCCGCCCTTTTGATAGAGTTTTCATTTGATTTTAAAGTCTTACTTCTTATGAGAAAATTAAATTGTCAGTGCTCGCATCAATGCGAAAGTTTGTGAGCATGAACATATATGAATGTTTGTGACTGTTACAAAGTTTTCAAAGTTCAATTAATCTTATCTCAATAAATTTCCTTTACCGATTCTAGTTTTGAAGTAGACAAATATTGTATATTGCATCAAGTAATTTAAACAAATGGTTTTAAAGTAACAACGACGAGAATAGCTTTAGCACCGCGCTGCTACAATTGGTACGGGCAATGATTTAAGATTTACAAACAACACTAGTATAAAATAATTGAAGATCACATCGCGTGTCGCCCGCTCGCTAGTACAGTGTAACCGCAGGCTTAGATTACTGCTATAAGATTGAATGCCTTACTGCGTCATAATTTATATGTTTCTTTTACAATTCACAAACATAATGTGTTCTCAGACTTAATTATATGGTTTTTTTTATTCTTGAAATTTAATGTTTATTAAAATAAAACATTTGATTTGTTTCATCTAATAAACAGTTGCATCAAGCTACCTAGTCTAAGGTTTTAGAGTTCTAATAAGCTCATAAAGGCAAATCTTTTATCTCAGGATTATGTAAACAACTATTTAAGAAACATATTTGAAAAGTACTATAACTGTTTCCTTTTTCTTCGTAATTTATATGTACCTAGATTGTCGATCTTTGCTCGGTATTTTTCTTTGGTAAATCGTGCTTTTTTTAATTATACGGTCGCGGGTTCGAACCCAGGCAGACGCTTTATTTTATGTAATTTATTTCATCACCACTGCTCCATAAAACGGTGAGGGAAAACATCGTAAGGAAACCGGCATGTCTTCTACCACCAAATTCGAAGACATGTGACATCCACCAAACCGCACTGGGTCAGCCTGGTGGATTATGGCCCATTCCCTCTGTCGGAGAGGAGGCCTGTGCCCCTGCAGTGGGGAAACGAATACACGTAACACTTTTAGTATTAGATACCGTTTTCCAGCATGTCAATGAATTCGTATCAATTTAAATGTATTCAAAACTAAATGCAGTTAAATGACAAATTAAAATCCGTCACGCACAAACACACGGGTGATAAACGATAAACATTTAAAATTTGAACATTTAAAATTATGCTCGTTTAAAAAAGCATTTGTCAGTTTTAAACAAAGTTTAATATACGAACAACTTCCTCAATGTTTTACTGTTAATACTGCACAAGAGCGTTGACTAAAAAGCGAGGTCCGGCACAAGGGCGCCGCATTCTTAACCTAGCATACTATTATTTTTATTGGACCAACGTAGTCCTATTTGTGGCAAGACTGGGCTTTTACGTTGTGTTACGACGCAAGGCAACGAACCTCTTTGCGTACCCAAATGTTCACAGACACACGAAAATCGACTTAATTGTAAACTAATAAGGTTTATATTGTTCCGTGGGCCGAATTTGTTATTTATTCTATTATGAAATTAAAAAATAAAATATGCTGAATAATTTTAAGCGAAGAAAATATTCATTCTTGCCAACCAGTTCTCGGAATTAATTAATATATTAGCAATAAGGTTGTTTTTTCTCTGAAGTGGGATTTACGAATTTAAATGATTAAGAACGTTCATATTTTTTCTTGTTAAATATAGAGATCTAATTTACAGTTTTTTTTTAAAGTTAAAACTTCTTTAGGGGTGCTTGGGGAGTTGGTGATCGGAAGTTGTTTGAATTTGGAACAGTTTCCGCGAATTTTTTTTCATTTATTTTTCTTGTATTCAATTTTGAATTTTATTGTTAAGATGCAAGGGTTTACACTTCTGTCGGCAGTTATGCCTGCCTGTGTTTTTTTTTTAATTTCCTGTATGGCGTCAGGCAATTGTTTTATGTTAATTTTCCAGTATACCTAATTACAAAATATTGTCACTGTGAATGTGCAAATTTTATGTATTCCAAATTGTTTTATAAGGATAAATGAGAATAAGATTAATTGCATTTTGTGCTCTAAAACGTAATACATATAGTTTGAAGTTGAAGAGCTAGGCGTACCCATCGAAATATACACTTGCTAGGAAGCCAGCTAGTACTCGGTGCAACGTATTTATGTCACCTGATCTAAAAGCTCAACCGCCAGACTAATCCAATCCACAGTCAAAACACTTACAACGCGTTCAGAATAACATGAGACGCGTGAAATTCGACTCGAAAACTTAATGTCCGATTTAAAATTGTGACGTGAACATGAGACACACCCGCTCACTTCTCGCCTACGTCCACGCGTATGTCTTTGTTTATATAACGAGCGATAAAGCTATGTTTGTTAGGTTATTTAACGACGCAAATTTTTATACACCTAATGTCCGATTTAAAAGTATTAAGTGGTTAACTAAAATTAACTTAATTGCAAGCAACTATCCTCGCGTCCTTGACTAATTTATATTTAAAATTCGTCTATTGTCTGCAAAGCACGAGAAATTTGGAATGCGAACAAATTCCATTTAAGTTACCCATTTAGCTGCGAACTAAACTTTAACTTGCAACTTATTATTTTACCGACATACACCCATAAATTGTTAACTGTTAGTTAAGTACGCGTAAATCGGGTATTAGTCTCATGAACGAGTTGTAGTCGGGTCGGAACCTCGACGAACTGTGCGAGGCCGCTAATACCCGACAGAAAATAATTACAACATAATCATACAATGCTAGAAACAAAGTCACGCCATCTTAAGTTTGTTCTTAGTCAACCCATTGACATTATACTAGTATTTATACATACAACATATATCTAGATATGGCAACCGGCATACTATAAAATTAATTATACAAAAAGTCAAATAGTACAATAAAGAGCTACTTAACATTTATATGCGATGGCAATACCGGTATTAGCCGGTTCTGTTTAGCTCACGTGCACCGCCGCGTGTTACATTATATTTTCTTTAATTTAAATTTACTAAAAATGTGTTTACACTTTTGAATAGAATTAATTATTACGGATGTCATTTTGTATTCATAAACAAATTATGTTTTTAAAATGTAATGTATGCCTTTGTATTGTAAATTAGAATGCCTTTAGCCTTTAGAAGGTCGAGAGGGTCTTAGTGAACCTCACATAACCCTGTCTTTCCCCCAGAAGGGTATCTAGTTAAGATGAAACAAAAAAGGTCCCTCAAAGAAATCTTGAAAAACAGTTAAAAGCATCAAAACAAAAGCTGGCGACTGACCCCTAAATATACATTATAACAAACACAAATAAATAACAAACACATGTATTTTTAACACTATGGTTTTTGTCTACACAATTTAATGACTCCTTTATAAGGTAAGACATTCGGGAGTATGGGATAATAAGGCCATATATTCTTTGCCACTTACACTCTTTGCAACTCACGACTGAGGAATCTTAATGAGGTGGACAGAGACAAACTAAATTGATTCAATTGAGTTGAACCAACAGAGCAAATTTTAATTATATTTTTGTCGTGTTTTATAGATCGCTGTAATGAAAGGAAATTAGTGTTCAAATTAATTTGTATTTAACAGTGGTAGAGCCTACAACAACAACATCTGTTGCACGAATATGCCGGCTCGACCGGTGAAATACCACGACCTCACAGAAGACAGGCGTGAAGTAGAAGTACTCTGCGTTTTGTCTGATGAGTGAGGTGCCGGAGCCCTAATTTCAGTCCTCTCCTCCTTTCCACCCTTTCTTCATAGGGATAGGATAGGAACGGAAAGAGGATTAGACGGGGAGGGGGTTAACGGGGAAAAGGAAATATCCTTATTCCTGTCTATGCCCTCCTCTGTCCATTAAAGGTAGACAACGCATCCGCAACACATTTGCTTGTTGCGGATGTCTATGGGTAGCGTTTAATTAACACCAGGTGATCCGCTTCCTCGTATGCCACCTTCTTCCATAAAAAAAATCTTTAATGATAATTATGTAACTTAAGATGTTAATCCTATCCTTGACTTACAAAAATGTTATTTTTTAAATAATGGCGATATTTAAACTAACTTTTTTAAATTCATCAATGCTATGTGCAATATGGTTTCGAGTTCGCTCGAATGAGACTTTTTAAATTCATAATATAATTTGAAAAGTTTACTCAACAAATACTTGAGGTCATCGCAGTGCATAATTAATTAAATTTTGACTTTTATTTTATTTATTCATCTCGAAATGTAGAAGCATTTATCTCACGTCGGTTTTCTATGAGGTTTTTTCCGGGTTAAGTCGGCAGGCTCATGCAAGTTGTTGCTACTGCTGACCCCACTACTGGTAAAAGTTGAAGATTACCCAGGATACATCTTTTTTATGGAAGAAGGTGGCAAACGAACCTGGTGTTAAGTGAGCGCAACAAGAAAATGAGTTGGTAGCAGATGTGTTACCTACCTCTGGACAGGGGATAGACAGAAAAAAGGATATCTTTTTGCTGTCTATGCCCTTCCCCGTACAATCCTCCTCCTCCCATCCTATCCTTTGTACGGAACGATAGGAAGAGGAAGGAAACGCAGAAGTAAAAAATACTCCTTCTTCACGCCTGTCTTCTGTGAGGTTGCGGTACTTCATCGGTCGAGCCGGCTCGCGAAACAGATGTTATTTTTTCGGGCTCTACCATTGTTAAGTAAAGTTATGTCACTCTTACTGACACCATCATAATTTTTAACGTATTCTATTCGCAAAAATAAATACAGTTTTCTTATGTGTTTGTGTTTACTAGCGATTCTTATAACTAGTGACAAAAAAACTCAGCGATTTGCGTCATTGTTAGCCTTTCCGCATTCAGTTAAATACTAGGTAAACTGGTTAAATTAA
>JWHW01018163.1:16003-38661 GCA_000931545.1 Papilio glaucus | reverse complement strand
GGTAATAATCAACGCGAGCAAGTGAAACCGGTAAAAGCTAGTTGTATAATATATTTGCAGTAACTTTGACACTAGGTCGGACGACATCAGCCTCCACTGTGTCACAGTTAGTTCGTGGCTATTGACGTCATCTGACTCGTACTTTTGTTATAATTGATACAATTAAAGAAAGTGCAACAATAACACTGAGTATATGTTCCTCTTTAACATCAATGTATGATTGTTTTAACACATTAAAGGTATCTACGTCTACGAGAGTTTTGTAATTCTTGAAGTCTTACGTGTTCTTGGTCGGTTTAAATTCTTACTGATGCTGTGTTCGTTTCTTAGTAAAGCAGTTGATGTGTATGTCTGTCTGTCTGTTTGTACCTTATTGTAAAGATCAATAAAATAAAAATATACATCACTTTCGCCTCCAAGATCAAAAGTAATAATATTTTGAACTATTTAGCTACATCACAATTTACCGTACAATAAGTTCAATTGATAAAAAACTAAGTGTTTGTTATATCCAATGCAGGGATTAAAGTTATTGCAAGATATGTAAGATATTTTCCTGTTAAACTTCACTAACATGGGTTTGGCAAAGTAGAACATAATGTCATAACAAACAGTTTAGTAGCAGTAGCTGTCTTTGTAATGTGCAAACACATCGTGGAGTATCGACGTTTATCGACGCGGGGTCCCGGGTTCAACAGTCGACGGACGGCAAATCGCACCGGCCCAGTTCGCGTGTACGTCACGTGAGCCCATCCTCACCGCCCCTCCCGCCAGGCGGAACGTGTCACATAAACTACCCAACAAAATTTGCGTGAACATTTTGCTAGCTTTGCGGGGTACACTCAGCTCAACTGGAACTGGAACTGGACTGAACTTCGGCACGAAAGTTACTTGGTTCCAATTGAAGCTTTTAGTTGCTGCCAGCCGCCTTTCAGCGTGTCTTTTGCTTAAACTCAGTTTACACTTTATAACGTCAATGCGAACGCTCTCCGGAGGTCATCATTTCTACAATAAGTGAGCCCACACACTAATTTTTTGCCATCAAACGTTTACAGCTGGTAGGACACCCCACCCCACTGAAACAACATAATTTTGTTCTTTTGTATCATAGAAAATATTAAAAATAAGTTTATATGGCTAACTTATAAACGTAATTTCGGGGTGGTTGAAGTCTGTAGCGGGTAGCGTTCACTACTCTAGTATCTCTACCTCTATCTTTGTTGATGTTAAAAGACCCGTGGGCTTTTCATAGTTAAGAAGGTAAGTTTTTCGAGTGACCACCTGAGATTATGCATGATGTATGGATGTAGTCAAGGCTAGCTACGATCATGCAAAAACAGGAAGTTGTAGATAGAGTTCCTAATTCCATCCACACCACCTTCATGGTTTGCATTTCACTACCTAGCGGTTTTCTCATAACTTTCTGCCACGACCTTGTGAAATGATCTGTCTCCAGCGGTATTTCCAAACCAATACGACTTAGAGTCCTACAAGAGAACAGTGTACTCCTTCTTTAAAGACCGGCAGCGCATCTACAGTTCCTCTGATATTGTGGATGTACGATGACAACTTAGTTTTACCCTTTGCTCGTTTGCCCCCTTCTCCTATCTGTATTATGAGTGTTTTTGTCTTCATATAACTACAAGCAGTGCTATATCATAGTACAAGGAGCATAACGATTGTAAGAATACAGGTAGCGTATGCGCACAATGTCTCGATTAGATGCAAAGATAAACGCTCGAATCTGCCTTTAACTGCCGCTCGTAATGAACGCAAACAGTAAAACGCTCGTAAATCGACTCCAAATGTTTGCTTATATTTTATTGCCTCATTATCATGCCAACGGCCGTCTTAGTATTCACACGACTTCTTCATATCATTCCTCGATTGTGTACTTTATGGTGTTAAGGTAACGACATAATTTACATCACGTTTAATTATTCCTTTGATTCATTCAATAAAAATTCTGACTAAAATGATCTTTTTGTATTTGTAATAAATCTACTGGATACAACGTTATTGTCTGATTGACAGGACGTTGACGTTGTATGTTCTATCCATTTTAACCTCCTAAACGTCTTCAACCAATTCCGAGGTGATACATTTCGTCTTCTTCCCCGAAGTGTCATAGGACCTGGCGGCGTGCCTTCGTCAGCTCGGCTGTGAACTGAACTCTGGTCGTTTTTTTTTCTTCTTTAACAACTCGACCGTTTTAAAGTCGCATTTGCTTTAAATGTAGATATATTATTTTATTATTGTTTTTTTTTTAATCGGTTAAGGAAGTTAACCAATGTTTAAAAGAATAATATTTGATAGAGGGTTGGCAGAAATGTTCGTATCCGTTTTATTTTATCATCTTGTTTAGATCTTTGTTGCGCAAGACAAAACAAAACCAGTATTTTGACAGTCATAATAGACGATATGGATAGTTTTTGGGTTATTGTTCTTTTACAAATATCACATCTATCTGTGAAACAAGGTATATAATATAATCATAGTTTCAAGAACTGGAAACATTCAAACGCGTAGTGACGTCTGACATGAATTGTGATATACTTTATAAATGTTAATGTCCAATTATCTTTATTAGCAAATAGAATGAGGTCTCGTTAACCTGTTTCTAACAAATATTTTTATCACAAACCTGAACATCTAGGTTCCAATACGTTTTTGTTATACATTTCATTTTATTATAAACATTATCATTGAAGTTAATGTAAAGCCATGATGACATGCATTATCATTAGGATTATTCCAAGTTAAGCCAAAATTAATGATGAATTTACCTCGAATAAGTCTCTTTTGAGACTGCAGAAATTATTTCAATGATTACCTATTAGCAAATATATAAAAATAATAAATATATAAACTGATGTAATAATTTAAAAGTTGTTTATTTAAATTATGTGTAATAAAATGTAACTAAGAAAATAATAATAATTTAATTAGTGAAATAGAATCTGGACTAATATATAAACTGGACTAAAGTATGGTATCGGAAGCTAATGTCCGAATAACGAGCGACTAATCGCTTCATAATCGCCGGCCTTCTAATGACGGGCACACCTGCACGCATGTCTTATGAGACCGATAAAATGCTGCATCGCACTAAATACTACACCTATTCAATTTTAAAACTGTTCTATTGAATATATTTTCGTGTACTCCTTTATAAATCTAATAAAATCACTGAACATTTATTATTTTATTTAAGTCATGATTGAAATTATCTTTTGTTTTTACCATCAAACAAGCAAGGGACGGATTGTGAATAGTGTTCTTATGCATGTGTGTGAGTGTCCTTATACTTTGTTTACTATACGTTTGTTTTAAAAATGCATCGTCACGCAACGCATGCGGTCGTCATTAATTTTCCAACGTGCATTAGCGTCACATATGCGAGATAGATTGTAACAATACGGTGTAACCGATCGCCCTGCAATGCCATTCATAATTTATTAGTTCTGTTTGTTTGTGTTCACAGTTGTTCTTAATCTAAACATATATCAGGTGTGTCGTAGCCTTGTTAGTTGATATGTAAGTGTGGATACTAATGAAATTCAGCGGTCCTGCTTGTGTGGAACTTATATTTATTAAACTATTATGAAAATAGTAAAGGGATAGGGTAACGTACAAGTTTATTGTCATATTAACAACTTTTGTGAGCATTTAATAACGATATTCAAATCTAAATGAAGATAGTGGTAGGGGCGGTTTCATCAGAGACGTAACCTACCAGAATACGCGCGTATAGTAGAGGTATTTATACTTTCTACAAAACGCCTGTTATTCATTAGGGTGGTACTTAAGTTGAGCCGCCTCATCAATGCATGAGGTGTTGCAGCTACGGAGCGGGGCCTGTGTGACAATTCTCAATGATCTAAAAGCATCTGTACCATATAAGATCTGGAGATAACCAAAGTCATTTCATTAGCAAAGCAAACAGTATTTTGTAGAAAATTACTACCAAAAGTCATATTGAAGCGTTCTGTTCAATCAAGTGTTTGATTGAATATAAATTAAATTGTAAAAGTATTTAAAATTATATATACTGAATAATAAAAGCAAGATAAAATATTTTCTAACTAATCTGCAGCATTTTAGGTGCCACGACGCGGTCCACGAGGGCTCCGCGTGTTGTTTTAGATATAAAATATTTCGATATAAAAAAGGAATAACATTAGTTGATCCATTATTTAATGATAATGGATCAGCTAATAATAAAAATGTAAAGCATTATTATAATTCTTTCATCTATTTGCTTCGTATTAAACAATTTTAACTTTAAGATTTAATAATACGTACGTACGTACTTAAGTAGTTCAGAGAGGTACATAGTTACTCACTTACTAATGTTATTCACTTAGGTAAAAAAGAGGTGTCCAGGTCGTGCAAAATCAAGGAATCAAGAGAGATAGATAGAATAGAAGAAAAAAAATTATATCTTCATGTGGAACAGGGCAAACGTAAATTACTATGCATGGCGGCCATTACAATTTTTATAATTTCATCGGAAATGTTGATATTTTGTGGAAATTGTGAAGTGAAATTGATTAACATGGATAGCTTTTGTATAGAGAAAATGTTGAATTCCACAAATATTTTGGAATTCACGAAATTTAACGTAAAATGTGAGTTGTACCCTTTGTTTACATTATTTAGGCTTTCATTCGAAACAGGATATAGTGGTAATGCATTAATCGCTCGAAAGCAATCTAATTGTAAAGTAGTCAAAACTTTGTGAGACATTAAATATTTAATCTCTCGCCGAGTCTCGACATGCCGTCGGGCTTTTGCGTCTTTTCTTTCAAAGACCAGTTTTTGTTTTTATAGTTATTTTTTCTTCGGCGCCATTTTATCGCGTTACGTTCTTGTGGTTGGGTTTTCCAAAGACGAATTATATTTTTTATCGCGAGCGAGTACGCTTTGTAACGTTTAAAATGAATGCGAGCGCTGTGGAGCAAATTAGAATCACATTTACTTGTTTTCAACTCGCCAGAATAGAATATTCGTGGTTTGTGTGGCGACTTATTTATCATAATAGTGTTTGTTATTACAGGCTGTATTCTTAAGGTAATTAACTCATTACCTACCGGCCATCTAATGTCACTGCGTTTGGTCAGCTTGATTTTGATGACCACCAGGTCTTATAAACAATAGGAAATCGCAGTTTATTTTTACATTTTATTCGGCGATATTTTGTAGGTATTATAGTGACCATTACTGACGGTTTTGGTTCGCTGCGATGTTAAACAATTGACTAAAAAGTGTGACCTGACCCTAAGCGATGCTCAAGCTAAAATATTATAAGGGCAGGCAAAGACAACCGCGCGGTCGCGCTGCAGTGGCGTGTACACAGTACGGCTGTTGGTGTAAACTGGGTCACGGAGAGTGCGAGGTCTGTTTATCTTGCAGCTAGGTGACAGCACTGCGATATTGTTGCATGGTGATATACCGTCTTGTTTTCATGATACACGGGAAATTATTATTATCTATACCATAGATAGATTAAAGTAAAAAAAAAAAACGTTCATTATTTGTTCCTACACCAAATGAATTTAAAGTTATATATCTTTGCCCTTTTCGATGTTGCCACACTAAAAAAGGTAACGTAGGTATATTAATTTAAATGGGAGTTTGCGTAAAAACTTGCATCACGGACTAGATTATTATACTTGACGCTAAATTACATCCATAGGCATATTATGCGGCTTAATGAAAGTTCACTTGAATCGATATAGGAATAAATTCATTTTTAATGCAAGCAAACGTGCATTTTAGAGTCATCATTTTTAGAAAGGAGTTCTTTATCGCAAATTATTCGTTTGCGGATAAAGGGGTTAGTCAGAAACAATGAAAATAAAAAGTGGCTTTTTTCGTTGATATGAAAAACGCCATCCAAACCCAACATCTTTTTACAGTGCTTTTTATCTACTTCCCGATCATTCAGAACGTTAGCCAAAGTGTAGTTTTTTTGTAATTAAACGTATTGCAAAGATATATAGTTGTAGATCGAAAAATGCAAAATCATCGTCTCAAATAAGCTGTCTAACACAGCTTATGATATAATATTAACGACAGTTCGTTGCAGCAAGTTTCTTATTCGCCGCGTTTTACTAGGTTATCTGTTGTTACTTTTATTAAGTTGCAATAAAATTTGAAACTGTATATTCTCGAAATGTTTTATAGTTAGCCTTTAGCTTAGGGTGTGTATTGTCGCTAAGCGAGGGGTCTACTCACTTAGGAGGGGTATCAAAAAATTACTTTACTATCAACTTAAAAAGCACCACTGCAACGGATTTTATTTCGTTTGTTACTTAAAGACTAAAATTAAAAACGCACAAAACGATAATGACGCGCATTTATTTGTAATAATATATAAATTCAATTATAACTATACTACAAAGAAATGATAATGAGAACTACTCACTAATTTGATTAATTGAAAATAATAAAAATATAGTAAATAATATACAATAAACCGTCGATTTCGGACATTAACTTCATTTAAATACATTGAAAACGATCAAACCTTTGTACAGTACGAAGTGTGTGGTGCCGCCTTGCGGTCGGGAAGCGGTTGCATTGAATGAATACGTAACATTGTTACAGCGTGCATCGACACACGACACGAGGACGATGCACGCTTGATGATGCGCAGTAAGTACTCTAGATAGCTGTGAATTGTTTATCATTTTTATTTACGCTTCATCTATTTGGGTCGCGAGTAGGTTGACCATATTGTGACAAGTCCTCAAACGTTATTTAAATATATTATTAAATGAAATATATAACTAAATGAAAGCAATATTTATTCCGTTATATACTTTTCATATGAAGATTCAGATGACTTATTACTACTATTAAATAATATTATGTTAATTTCGGTGTCTATTTGTTCAATGGTGTCTTTAGGAACACCTATCCCCTAGTTTCACGTCTCTTCATTCGAGAGATTGTCAGCCGTCGTCCGTCCGGCGCTGGAGCTGCCTATTCAATAATCATTAAATTTTTCGTATGTAAACCAATATGTATTAAAAATCACAAGATAAACATTTGCATTAAATTTAACTAAGATTTATAGGTTTTTATAAGTCCGCTAATTCTCCGCTACGTGCCTCGCGATACAAGCTTATTAAATTTAATGCATAAACAATAAGCAAAGTCATAAGGACTGCCGGCAGAAATGAAAACTCAAAACAGGTGGTAAGGTACGACAGTTAATAAATAATTAACAAAAATAATTTGAATCTTAACAATTAAATTCAAAATTGAATAAATGACCAAAAGTTCATCGAAAAAAACTAAACGAAAAAAAGCTAAAATTTTACAATAACTAAACGTTCTGTTTAGAACAAATAGCAATTTTCGTATAAACTATTTAAGATGTTTGTTACATCCCATACATAAACCCTTTACTTTTTAATGTTAAAATTTCAAACGTCATCGTAGATCTTGCATAACTTGACCTCTACAACTTGGACATATTAATTTACTAAACTACATACTGAATACGCAATTGTAATAAATACGTTTTTTTTGTCCTGCGATTTGCGGATACGTGGCGACACTACACGCGGCGGACGTCAGTAATCCGCGGGAGTTATTACATTTGCTCCATTTAATGTTGAAATTACAACCGTCATTAAACAAAACAGATTATTTTGTGACGACGTACGCCATTCCGATTATTTATTTTTATTAATATGTAATAACGTATATATTAAATGCTTAAAGACGACAGGTCTATTTGTATCCCTATATATATGATGCATACATTGAATAAAGAAGAATTAACAGGTTACGAGGACCGACCGAGCTTGCCGTTGCCCAAGACTCCTCACATAAAGGCGATTAATATGCAGTTCCTTAATCAAATAAGCCGAGAAAGTAATTTTTGTATAATAAAAAATAACTCAAACTTGTTGGTGAATATTCGGCCGCCTATTTTTAAATAGCCAAAATTTTATTGAATTTAATTCTATACAAGATATTGAGGTTATTAAAAAAAACGTTGATTAAGCATCAATTAAATAAATCTGTTCGATGTAAAAAATGTATTGAACTGTATAGTGGTGTTCGTGACTAGCACAAAATATTTTGATTCTGAAGGCGCACTGCTAAAAACATCCGGCTCTTTATTTTTACATTTCACGGTCGATAAACTCGCGATTTTATAAATTGCAAAAACATAATATTAGCCTGACGCAGTCGCTTACGTGGGTGTTGACCGGCCTTCAATGGCGCGCTTTCCTAAGGTGCTATTTCAAAAAGTTTCTTTGCCATTATGAAATGATGAGAGAACCAATGGAAGCAATGCGACATGGTGGTAGTGGTGGGACTCAAAGACCAAGCCATTACTACTCGGCACGTATTTTATCCGATGAATCATTTTTAACTATTCGACTATTGTGTCAGGTGAATTGTATTCAGAGCATTATTTGTTATAAAGGATGTACTCTTATAACTGTCTAATACTGAACTTTCGGTTTGCCAACTAACATCTGTTGCTGCTCTTGGCTCTACCTCCTTTATAAGCACAAATAGAATGTCTAATTACTACACATTACATTTAAATAGAATTTGTTATATTCAACAGCATAATTCAATTACTATCGAGTTACTAGTACATTTTCCTCAACAGTGGTAGAGCCCCCAAGAACATCTGTTGCACGAATAAGCCGACTGGGCCGGTGAAATACCACGGCCACACAGAGCTCAGGCGTGAAAAAGATACGCTTCTCTGTCCATTATAGCTAGGCAACGTATCTGCGAATCATTCTTGCTTGTTTGCCACCTTCCTTCCAAAACAATTTTTTTTTCCTCTACCGTACTTAATTAATTGTGATGTTCTTGAGAGACTTTACATAGTAATACTCATAGAACAAACTATTTTTGTCATTACTTAAACATTTATGTGTGTTTATGCAATTTCACTGAATACACAAAACGTACACAACAAGTATCGTAGCTACTATAAATGTTTATTGACGATTTGAAATTAAAATACGGTCACGCGGATCGCCACGATGCGAGTAGCATCGACACAATTATTCACTTTTTGATCAATTCTTTTTTCTTCTTATTACTTAATAATGAGTCGCTCCAAGGTTAATTTAGGCACATTGTAAAGAGATTCATAAGTTGTAATATTAGTTTCGTGGATTGCTTTGAAAACTATTTCTTATATTTATGAGAACACAACATATGTTCTCCTTATGTACATATACGATACGTCTTCATAAAATATACATACGTCTAATAATTGACGTTTCAGCATTGGTTGTTACCTTCAAATAAACTTAATGCTAAACAAAAACATTGTATCCCGTCTACGGAATATTAAACAAATGTTATGTGATCGAGCTATGAATTGTAATCTAAGTCGAATTTATAAAGAAATATTCTTTCTTTCGTAGGATTTGTTTATTTATATAGACCTTGACATGTACACGAAAATTATGTATATATGAGACTTATCTGTGTATATCATGTTTATATAAAATTCTGCTATCATTTACTGCAATGGCTGTCACTCTGTAAATTAACTTTGATTAAGGTATTTTCGGAAGCTTTCGACCATATCGCACATAATAAATATATCGAACTTAAATAATTATCAAAGAAAAGTGCTTTCACTCGAATTGACATGTTATCAGATAGTATAGTGTACTCTATTAATTACGATATCGGTCGATTAAGGAAGATAGCTACGGATGAAGCGTCGGCGTGCCGCAGGGTAACGAACTTAGCCCTCAACTATATAAACGCTTTGGTCTTGACCCACGCCATATGTAATGAGTGTTTAGTGTTAATAGTAAATATTCGATTTGTTAATATTTAATGTATGGAAATTTAGTAAAATAACAATTATAAATGAAATTTCGGAGCACGCGATAATTTTTTGTGAAAGTACAACTGTCATACTTGTTCGTTCCTTCTAGCGGATAGGCTAGATTTGCTCATTGAAATTCTTGTCGCATTTTAAGGAAGTAGTAGAGTGCAAAGATAAAGTGTAGTGAATAAATAAACAACCTTTTGTTGTTGTTATTTTGTTTAGCTCTATACACAAATGATTTGAACACAATGCTATTACTTTACAGGTAGTTTGTTACTTGTCCAACGTGTGAAGTTTGGTGATAATAACGATAGTCGAACAATCAACTGGTCTATTAAAATATTACAAGAACGTGTGATATTGCGTCACCCATGTAGCTCCTTTTGCATTTTTATTATCATCTCAGAGGTTGAAAAAGATATTCAAACGCGCAGGATTGTATATTTTAAAATCTGGGTCCTAATTATAAATCCATTAAAAAATAAACACAGTCATAAAGACTACCGACAATGAAATCTCAAAACATGTAGGAATGCACGACAATAGTTCAAAAATAAATAAATGATCAACAAAAATAAACCCTTGTACCTTCAAAATTCAATACAAGAAAAAAATCGTTCCAAATTTCCAAAACTGCTCCAAATTCAAATAAGCATATTGCTGACGCAACCTATAAGATTTTCCCCAACGAAATATCGTCTACACGTATCGTATGGTAAGTAATTTTGTTAAACTGACAAAATTAATATTTTGTTTTCAATTAAATCGTAATACGATACGGCCAGTACGAGCAGCAGGTACGTCAATCTATTGGTGCCGTTGAACTCTCGAAGGTTGTGAATAAACTCATACATAAAAACGTAATGCTTACTAGTAAATATTCAGTAAATCGTAATCTATTTTAAAGGTATTTATAATAAATTATGCAAACACGATAAAATCTTAGTGTGTGTGAAAAATATTGTATCGCAGGTGCGCCGTTACAAAGTCTTGGTGCCTCAAGATATCGTATTAATAGAACTAGAAAACTACGTACCCCTAACAATTCCAAAGAGTTGAGAAACTGTCCAGGTAGGGTCCATGAAATTGTCTACAGGCAGATACTCGACATCATCGACCTGTGATATGTGCACGATTCGTTTATCTGCCACACAATTCCATCCGTTTCTGTTAAAAGTGATTTTCAACACAGCCATTCTCTCTTCCCTGTTGCACACCATCTGAGTTGAGAGGCAATGTTCAGAATTAAGAGTTCAATGTAATCTTAGAGATATTATCTAAGATTTTCATAAAAGAGCAATCGAATTTTGACCTGATTATGTATCACAGTGCAGTTGTACTCAACAATATTAATGTTTGTTGGAACAAAATGACATGTTTTACCTAGTCGAACCTGCCCATATGTGCCACGGCTGCCGCCGCTGCGTGATCATCCTTACTACTCCAATTTTTTTAATCAAATTCCGAATGTAATCGTGATAAGTTGTAGGTGCGGTTAACTTTGTCTTTCTTTTTATATTAATCGCTTATGCTAAGTGTATGTAAATCAGTTAGTCGACTGATCTGCTAACACTTGTTAGTAGTAAGATCATTGATATGTCACATTGTTTATTTCATTTGAGTTGATGGTATCAAGAGAATAAAAAGGTATGTCCTGCATAATTGCATAAATTTTCTGTTTATTTAAAAACATAGTATTTATTGAATTACTTGATTTTTTTTCTGTTTCCTTATGTTCCTGTATTCCATTCCATTATCATCAGTTTCATTCTTGTTAGGGACTTTGGATTTATATGTTTATTGATTCATTAAACGAGAATCGGCTTGGATTGGGGTTTTACTCCCATACTCTTTTGACGTCATTTTACAGATCACAAAGTACAAAGTTATAGACGTATCATCAGGTCATGTATGTGATCCATGACCTGATGATACCAATTTTTGTCCCATGTGGTGCCTAGGTCCGCCTGTGTAGAATAGGACCACATCAGCTGGAATTATGTTACTACAAATAATGTTACTAATACGAAGGGATGCGTGTCCTTCAACATATTTATTTAAAAAAAAAAACAAAGATAGGGTAGGGAAAAAATAAAGGTAGGAAAGGTTTTTAAGGGAAATATACCTATATATAGACTAATATCTCGTACAAAAGCGGACAAAAACAAAAAAAGAAACTAATTTTTAGAACTCTCTTGATCCATGAATGATAAATCCTTTGACAACAATGCAAAATCTTACAGGAACCTAAAACTGTGACACAATGCTAGATGTCGTTATGCAAATTCTAAACATCTTCCAAAAACGATAGGATCTTACCACAACAGATGACTGTAGAGCGAAGCTCGGTCCACAGCGGGTGTTGTTTAACATAGCATTATGGAAACCGGAATCACCAATTCTTATTCTTTTATTTCCCAATGAGAGAATTCACAACAAACCAAACGTAAATTAGAATATGCATGATAAACAAATTATGTTCATCGATGTTGATGTTGAAGTAATAGAATTTATACTCGAAAATAGGACGTGGATTGGAGCTGATCTGTTTATTTATGCGCATATTGCTCTTGGTTACGGCGAGCGCCCTCTGGGAGTCCGTCCACAACTAGTCCATCCGAAGTTATATATACGACAGTTTTGTATGCAACCAACAGTCGATTGTCCTCTTTTGAATGTAATACGTCTCTTTTTGGTCAATCGAAATGTATGAAAATTAATGTTGGTAGCAAAGTGATGTGTTCCTAGTTCAGTGTAAATAATTGTGAAGTAGAATCTGTGTAAAACGAATATGTAAATATATCTTGTCATGATTACTTTATTATTTTTATATTTAATAGTATGCAGTACTCCAATGTGTAAGTTTCTTTTAACTTGGTAATAGTTGACTTACGTTTTTTTATAGAATTCAATCTCCTTACAACTTGCATCGGTACCGTGAGTTCACACTGCCGAAAACATTCACGGAAAACATATTGTCATCTCAGTTCAGAGAGAAAGAGAGAAACACGTCTCATGTGAATTGCTTTGGCAGTTTGAACACGGTGTTAATGAAGCGTATTAATCTGCGTGTTATTCAAACGCCTTTTTATGACATAGTTTAGTATATAAATAGCTGATCCAGACATTTGTCTTACTTGAACCTTGACTTGCCAACTATAAGTGGGTTTAGCTATCTTTTTTCGTTATACGTTCCGGTTTTACACCTATCAGCTTAAATTACGAATTTAAGCCATTAAGATATCCATTAAAACACATATAAAGAAATTCATTAAAATCGGTCCAGCTGTTTTAGAGCAGTTCCGTCACATACACTCATGCACAGAAATGTGTATGCCAGCGGACCCAGTAGACGTTCAAACATGAACGTTTGTTTGTTTATCTTGATTCGTTTTTGATGAAATATGTCACTAATGTACTATGGGGGCCCTTGACGGTATTCCACCTTAAAAACGACTATCGGGAAAAACCTTTTAAATGTGTTTGTACAAAAAAGTTCGCTAAGTGTTGTAACAATGAATTATTCAGAAATACTCTAAAACAGGGGGAGGAGTTTATCAAAAAGTACAAAAAAGTTTATCAGTCAAATGCCGCGTTAGGGCCCGATTGTACATACCGTCTTTTTGTGCATTGAAGCAACTGATAATGAAAATGATTTATAATCAGTAATACGTAACCGAACGTAAGATTATGTCAGCGATGGCGATTTTACGATCCAGGTTTATAGCTTCCTCCGAAGCTTGAATACAATATGTGACGACAAAGTGCACAGATTAGTGACATGATAGTAAATGGAGATGACTTGAGCACCACACGGTGCGCATTCTTATGTAGGCGAATATATGTTTGAAGGTCGACCTCGGGTGTTGCCATAAAATTCAAACGCGTTTAAATTTTATGACATTTAACTATCATAACGTCTTGTGAACATCAGACGGCGAGTGAAATTAATCCGCCCATGGACATAAAACTGAAATAGGAACTGATATTTAACGGCCATTTTATTACTTGAAACGACGATGATGAGATTGTTACATTACTACTGGAATCCTCTGTATTATCTGTACACTCCAATGTAATTCACTGACAAACGTGTAACATAACCTCAATGTTTGTGATTTATTTCTTAGTGTTGTTGTAGTTTGCAAGTTTATCTTTTCTAAGATCAAAGGGTCGCGTTAATTTAAATAATATTTTCATATAAATTCGTACATTTTAAACACCATTATGTTTTCTTCTTTGGACTGCAACCCGCGGGCCCCTTAGTTAATCTATTAATTCAGTAAATTTGTATATATGGGCTACCTAAAAATTATTCTAAAAACATTATACTAAATAGTTCAACACTAGATAAAACTAAAAAAAATAAGAAAAATTTTTGACCTTGACCTGTGTCGCCTCTTCGTTTAACATATTCTGGGATAAATTTTGGTTATATAAAAGCTGTGTCTCGGCATGTACTTAGAATGCATTCATCCAGAGTTATGTTTTTCTCACACTTCATTTCTTGGATATTGTTACTATACTTTGCTTTATGATTTACTTCACAATTACATATTGTGAATTTATAGTAAGATTTTGTATTATAATATATATGCATATGTCTGTGACGTGACATACTCTAAAAAAGTATTAAAGACGTAACATGTTGGTACATTGCAACATTAAAAATGTTACAACCTGGTGTAGCTAGTAGTTCAATAAAAAACAACAATTCGTCAAAGCGTCAGATTTTGATTTTCGTATTCCTGAACGCGTTCGTAATTTTACGAGTCGTGCATAAACCAGATTGAGATCTGTCGTAAAATGTAGATGCAAAATGGCCGCCGCGGATTAATGTTTGGCGCGTTAATATTTAGCCGATATAATGGCCCTGTAGCCGATTAATCATCACGGCTTTACGATATCACAGTTAAATAATCATACAGTTAAGTAATGCCTTTGATTGCGGGTGACACCGCCGCCCGGGTAGGTAATGTAGCAATCGAAAATATGCCAGGGTTGTCAAAAAATAAAAATTAAATAAAATTAATTGTTATGTTATCATAATCATTTATTTACTAAATATTTATGTGACATTTTATATTTGGAAGTTTTCCAGTTTTTGATTATGTATTATATTACGTATTCAATTTCTAAATACATTTATTTATTTAACGATTCTCGATTGCGATTTTTACGACGCGTCAACCCTTAGCGTTCGAGTGCGCAAACTAAGCGCGATCGGGGGCCGCGTACCGCGCCTCCGTGAATCCTCGCCGTTGCTCTATGCAAGTACATTCGTAAATAGTACTTCGTAAACTGTCCCTATACTGTTATTACGTGATAATTGTATTTTAGAGTGTTAAAAGATGTAAGAAAATATTACGATGATGAAGATACAGTAGTGAATTGATGATTTAAAATTAAATGTAAAAATGATATAAATAGCACACTTTTTTGTTATTACAAGTATTACCCAACTCCTATAGCTCGCTAATACTTTATTTTTGCATTAGCATTTGGAAGACTTAACAAATATTTTGATCTAGCAGATTCTGTTTGGTATACTTTGATCGCGAATAACTTGATTACAATATATTAATGTTGCCAAGTTATTCTTCCTCATTAATCTAGAATAGAAATTGTTTGCTAGATCAAAATGACGATGTTAAAATAAAACACAATCAAATTATCAACTTGCGTAATTCTTTGCGGACTTAATTTGATCAAAATATTGTTCTACTTTACTTTTTACTTCTTACATCGGATCAGAGCTATGCACAAGAATAATTTATTGTATGAATTATGATAATAATGCTTATGATTTATATTTTCCGGAAGGAACATATAACTTGTATTTACGGCACATGTACAACATGCGTCTGTTATCACTTATTATGATATTTATATATTTTTATTGTTATATGTTCCACAGTACACAAATTGTACATATTTATTTATTAATAATATAAAAATGAACGTGTGCGTCTGTTTGTTTCACTTTTTAGCATAAACACATTACAGAGTAATTTTGATTTTGGATGGTTGTAGCCTCAACTTCCACATGTGTCACTATAGTGTTTGCATGAACAATTGGTAGGGGTGTAAAAGATATGGGGGTTGAAAATTTATGTTTTGATAATATGTTACTGTTTATTGTTTTTTATACTATTGTATTACATTTTTTGATTAAATGTGTCAATAATTGTATAATTAAGATCTATTCTAGTCTAAAATTGAATTTGTAGCAGCAAACGTTTAGTAACCCATTTGTAATTCGTATGCATATGCATGAACTGTCTAATAATCATTTTTGCTTGTCGGCAGGCATGAAAATGACTATGTCGACGACAGCGACGATGAGCGCGCGGGTCCACAGGAAAGTGATACATAAGCGCCCGCATCCGGGCAAGTCGGGGCTCCCGGGCAAAATGTTGCACGCGGGCAAGATGGCGCACCCGGGCAAGAGCGCCCACAACCCGGGCAAGTTCGCGCACCTCGGCAAACTCGGCAAACTGTCGCACTACGCCCACACGCACACTCTGCGCCCGCCGGAACCGTGCGAGAACAGTAACGACAGCGGGCTCGGTCCGGACCCAGTCAACAGGTGAGAGACACTAGTCCGGTCTTTGTCGCTGTTCTGTGTTGTGTCGCCTCACGGGCTTAATCGCTAGAATATATTTCTATATAATCTGCCATAGCATCGACCTAACACGCTAACAATTGCCTCACACAATGTCTGTATTCATCCATACGCGGCGTTCAGTTTACACATTTGATCTAAGTGCTAATGTTAATTCGTTACATTATGTTAATGTGCATCTTTACCTATATTTAGTTCTACAAAAACGTACATGTGCAAAACTTCATGTATTTTTAATTCAAAACCATCGGTCATATTCTTTTGGGCCGTGTATTGCATTATCTTAAATCCAGATGAACGTCCCAACCAAAATATTTTGTAACTAACATCTGTTTAATTGGAATATAATGACAGTTTAATTAAATGTACATTTAACATTCATTGGCTACTTTTTATACTATATATGTACAATCATCTAATGAGATCAACCGCAATCAATACGCCGTGTAGCCCAATAACTAGGACTTAACTAACGGACGCTACAATTAGTATTTTTTGTTTGCATTAAAGACAACTTCACAGTTTTAACAGTTTCACTTGGGTTAGTTGAGTGCAATGTGGGCCTAGCCTTCATCTGTTAGGCTAGTTAAACTTGAACTTTGAGGAACCTTGAGCCCGGTCGCGTTGTTTTAAACTATAAGACAGTTTTTATTTTGTTAATATCTGGATTATCTGAATTGCAATTTTAATGTTTAATTTTAAAATACACCTTATTATATTTAACATTTTAGATCGTAATTTGCACGGCATTAGTTGACCTTCGAATGGTACATAACAATATGCATTAGAGCACGTTTCGTGGACATGTTATCTAGTTGTGACAATCTTTATCGAGTACTAGATAGTGTGATAATAAAAGATAAGGCGTGGCGCCTGGCTTCTTGACTTTTAATTGCTCTACGGTATTTATAAATTCGTTCGTTGACTCATTATATACACAATCAATACGATAATGACGAAAGTAATGAACAGTAATTTCCTAGAGTAACATCTGTTGCACGAATGCCCGCTCGACCGGTGAAATACGACCTCACAGCAGATAGGCGAGGAGTAGAAGCATGCTTTGCGTGTTGGCCTGATGAATGAGGTACCGGAGGCCCAAGTTTAGTCCTCTTCCCCTTCCCATTCTATTCTTATTAAGATAGTCCGTTAGAATGTACATTTACAGCACTCTCTTCGACTATTAACATCGAATAAAATGTTCATATCCATGTGTACAGTTATGTATATACATAATATACTTCTTTACATAAATTACACAATACAATGTTCAATTGAATACTAATGTACATATTTATATAAACCAAATAGGATCATTTGCATGAAATATTTAGAACAAAGTTTCGTGTTTGTTCAATTGTATGTATTGTTATATATGCCCATGAAGTGTAACAAACGCCTCGTGACGTCTGAATATTATTGTACATAATGTTTTATTTTAAATTGTACGCTTGTTCGATAACATATATATATTCGCCTCGCATAATATGCGACATAGCAACGAATGATCTGTGGACTTAACACGGCCGTATATGTGCTGAATGTTATGTGCTTGAGCTTTGTTTATGTTATTTTACTAGGGTTGAATAATGACAGTATCGAAAGCTATCTTAAAACCTCTAGTGCACCTTTGTGGGACACTAACTGTGTTTCAAGTTTGCCCCAAAACCAACGTATAAAGTAATTGTTTTATCAAACTGACACAAAAGCAAGTGTATGGTAGTTCATTTGAAATTAAACAGTCGCGAAATACTATTTTTGATAACTTCGAACAAATGTTTCTGGCTAGGTCTATTGTCGATAAGCTACCCCTGAGGTTAGAATAATGCTGGAAGACACCCTGTGACAGGTAACCACTGTTGCTTGCCTTAAAGAAAAGTGACCAGTTTCACCAGGACATCGAACTAGCTATCCACTCTGTCAGAATCATAAGATATTAACACTATTGGACTCGGACCGGCCGCTGCTTGTCTTGTGAGCACATTTTCGTTCGCATACATCCGCGACAATTGACAGTTTCCTGTTACATTGTCTATTAACTTTGAACTCTGTTTCACACAACTTAAAGACAAAACTAGATTATGTAACACATTTTTTTCAACTCCTTTATATACATAATGTATCGTACTAAAACCTTTTTTATTAACATTTTAGTGTACAATTAACACGGCAATATATTCTGGAAACGATATCCGGCTTTTAACTGGTTCGTTCGCGTATTGTTATAGAAGGTTATCACTGATTACACTTTGAGATATTTAAGATCTTCTAGTTAAAGTATATGTTAAATTTTAATGTATTTGGGGGATATATTCGTGAAACTCATACAACTGTCAGAATTTTGAACACGACATATTGGAACTATCTTAATTATTCAGGGTATAGGACTAAACCGAGAAATCCTTCCCAAGATTGTGGAATTACTTGAACCTTTGTTGTGGAATTAAAGGTTATGCTATAGCTACTGCACTATTTTATTCCAACCAAATAATGGTTCTCGGATTTTAATAAAAAATCTTCCAAGTAAAATAACTCAAAGACTTGTCCAACAAAGATGTTTTAAGCCGAAATTATCCGAATTTCCTGGCGGTCGCCATAACAACCTGAAAAGTCCATCGTATTAAATAGGCGTCCCAAAATGTGAGAATAAACAAGACTTCTGACAGAAACCGGGGTTGTTATGACAAATGACGTCACAGATATGTCATCGACTGATCGAGAAACAAACAAACAAATTGTAAACTGAATGATTTGATGTGTCATTTCTCGATTATATACTCGAAGTCAGATCGTTAATATGTGTTTTGCTTGCGTTGTTACCTTTAAAGTTAGTATAGAACTTAAATATAGGCTTATTAGGTTGGACATGATAGTTATACATGTCTATAATATCTTAAAAATATATATTAATTAAAAAATAGGATTGTAGTTCGTTCACTACACTTTCCTACATTATTTACCCACATGGTTGGAGATGCTCTTGGGTTGGATGAGATGTAATCCCGGATCCTCGCACCTTACCTACGGTATGCACGTGCGAGCCACGTATTTTCGGAGCGATCTGCCTCGTGACTCAACCCACTCCCATTCGCAAATAATCAATGGCCGGCGCGTTGCACTTCGCTGGTATCTGTCCAGTGGTAAGTTAAAATCGATTTTATGTTTGTGTGTTTAAACTCGTTAATTGAATGACGATTGAGGATAGTTACGTGTAATTTTGCTTACTATTCGACCTGATTGTTTCAACTATATCGCATATGAGAACAAAATGTTATGCGTCCGCGTTACGTCACCCACTCATTCATAATGTTTCTTTTATTTTTCTATATCTCAATAAATCAGATGGGTAATAACCGCCGAATTGATAATCCGCGTGTAGCAAAAGATGTACAGACATTGTGTAGCTACATTTTTTCCTTCAGTCGTATACTAAATTTAATTTTAGCCGGAGCTAAGCGGTTGTACATATAGCTTGTCCCTTGTACTAATTAGAGGCAATTGAACGTTTCCCTTATATCTTACAGTAATTAAAAGCATGGCTAACAGTAGATAATTTTAAAATACACAGGTCTTTAGAGCCTAGCTGTATCAGATCGACTAGGAATTTTTGGTCGATTTAAACGAGCCATTTAGCCATAAGATTGTCCTGTCATTCCCTTATAGCAGTCATTAATTTTGTGTTATAGGCGACACTATTCAAAATTTAAATCTACGTAAGTAGTGTAAAGGATGTATTGCTGCGTTTGCGCAGATGTACTGAAACGTCGGAGGAGTGGGAACACGGTGAGGCGAAAAGGCGGCGCCCAGACGATGAGCCGGTAAAGGTAGAGTGCGACGACGCCATTGACGCGTACACGTTCGCTCCTGCTCTCGCGCCTGTGCCCGTGCCCGCGCCCGCGCCCGCTCCGCTCGACACGCCGTCCGCTTTGCTGCCCGCTCCGGTGTACGTTGAACATCTTTTGTTTTTTTTTTTTCTTTTCCGTTTAGAATTTGGCGGGAATCCTGTACTGCTTCCTTTAATTCAAATTATATGAGGTAGGATCACGAAAATATTTAATTAGACACTTCCTAAAAATCCGGTTTAGTGTGTAGTATTCATGTGAAGAGATAGCGTGCAATTACCGGTTGAATTGGCCATCAGTTTACATTCGAAGTACAATCGATTTATAAGTTTCACAACAGTAATTCACTTACTATTTGGAAACTGTGTCACTACAAATCGGTGGTAGGTATCTTAGTAACATGAAGCCTATTTCTACTCCCAAATAGCAATATTAAATTATTTATACTTGCAGCTTAATGCATTGCGTAGGTTTTGGTAATATTGATAACCATATCACTTAAACTAAATGACTTATATAAAGTTAAACTTTTTGTAAATGAACAACCAACCTGAAATCTCAAGAGAAGTTCCGAGTGTTTGAGTTAATCAAAATCCCCATACTAATAAGTTTTATAAAAATAAATAGCTTACAATATTCTTGCGTAGGTTGATATATAAGTAGCCAATACTTACAAACGATCAGATATTTTTTTGTAACAAACAGTCGTGTCACGATGGGTTAGCAATTGTTGATATGAGAGACAGAGATAGAAGTAAACTTGCGGTCCTTATCGTATAATCTAGTCCAACATCAACTGAATAACATTGCGTCTCTACTTACTACACAGTGATGTAGGCTGATAGGAACGTGCCGCACCGCCCACGTCACTGCGCTATGTGATGTGTGGCGAGGGCCTTATCGCTTCGTTGCACGGCACGTTCCTTTATAAAATCTGCATACCTCGCAGCCACTCCCCCATTACGCATCAAGACAAGAACAAGACAGATAAAATATAAACAAATATGCGCTCATGACTGTAACCCAGAGGGGAAGGCAGAGATTATGGATTTTCATTTGGTGCGATCGTGGCAAACCTCTCTTGCTTGGTGGTAAAAATCAATAGTGATAAAAAATACAATGCGAATGCCACAATGTATGAGAATAAGTACTTTAAAGATACAGGAGTTAAGCTGTAGAGATGTGCATAGACCGTGCCAAATGGAAATCCATAATCATCTGCTATAAATATTATTTTTATTACAATATTTGTTATTTCTCATCGGTTTGTGTAATATCGAAATCTATTCCGAGCTTAAATAACCTGTATATTGTAAAAAAATATCACAAAATTGTGTAAGTAATTGCTTCATGTCCGTGGTTCGTCCCTCGGGTGTACTACGATATATTCCTGATAATAATCCTTCGTTATACAGATTATCGATTATATAACCATTATTATAACAATTCGATTTTTTTTAAACTGTAGGTATCCATCGATTAAGTAACGAGAAAAGGAACAATTTCGGGAGGCTCTCTATTAAAGATCGGAGATGTGTCTTTCATTGCAAGATATGATTGTTGTAAACAAACGTCATTTACCATACATGGCGGCCAGTTTATACTTTCATCAGAAAGGTTGTAACTTTTTGTAAATAGTGAGATAAAGTGAAGTAAAATTGTACAATACGGATAGGTAATGTAAATAAAAGTAGTTTTCTGAAAATATTTTGGATTTTACGAATTTTACCGTAAAATTGTTTGTTTACAAAAATCACATCTTGCTGTGAAACAAGGTATATAGTCAATTATTTCACTATGACCCAGGAGATCTTGATATATAGAGGTTTCCATACGGTGCGACGACAATTCCAGTGCAGTGCACGAAGCTGTTTAGTTGCTGTGGGGAAGTCTGATGTATTTTTCCAAAACTAGTCCTTACTACAATGAAAACAGTTCTTAAGACGTTGGATTGGAAAATTGAGATAATCTACCCCAACTACTGCACGTAACCTCGTATCTGCAGCGTACTGATAACAAAAATCGCTAATATCTCCAGTCTAGTACCGGCACGTAGTACCTCAAATAGTAACAAAGTCCATCTAACTCGTACAGGTCGGTTTAGCAGCTTTTAGACCCATTCGGCAACATTGCCCACATACATTATCTTAATACCTAAAGACGAAAGTCTATTATACTGGTTAAACTTCCTCGTTGCTAATGTCGGTGCAGCATCTTTGACCCTTGAGCCGGTCCGCTAACTCTCGCACAGCAAACGCAAGAGTGCTGTTTATTAGCGTTTCTCTTACGGATAAAATCTGGTAGCCGACTTTTCTTAACGTGACGCCGAAGTCACAATGGGCCCGCCACTACT
>JWHW01018060.1:414285-424827 GCA_000931545.1 Papilio glaucus | reverse complement strand
TTTTTGTTCATACTGCTATTGTGAGGTATTCGTGTTAGCATTTAGAAAGGGCCCCTTGCGTGCTACGTCTCTATTTAAATACATGTGACAGAATTGAAATAAATTTGTGAGGATTTTACAAAGCTTAAAAAAGGACACCCTTTCAATCGAAACATTACATTTAACGTACTTTGGTGAGGGGATTCAATTTTTTTTATGCATATATATAATGGGGTGGACACATTGCTCGCAGAACGGATTGCTGATGGGGCCTGCGTCAGTGTCAGGCGTGTCACTACCCACTGCTGGTATGCTATGCCCAGTCATCGGTCAGTCTGAAAGGAGGAGGCCCTACCCTTCTTCTTATGTGAGACACCCATTTTAAGACTGCCTCGACCTCCTGGACTGAACATTTTGGCCTACTAATTTCAAGCTATTAAGACTCCTTTCCTTGCATACCTAGGTAACAACAGAAGACAAATAATTGGATCGTTCGTATCATATCGTGTATCGTTCTCGGAATCGCTAAGTTTTAATCTTGAAATACTACAAAGCAGATATTAATATAGTGTCATATTATTTTTACTTCGTGTGTATTTATCCAAGACTATATCGTCAGATTATTATTAGTTCATAAAATAACTGTAAGCCGCATCTTTGTACGTACCATCACACGATCAGATCGCCATTTAACATCAGGTTGGGTTTGTAATTAGGCACTTGTTTATTTATTTCAGAAAAAATATATTGAATGTGTATAAAGAATTTGCTATGCGCCTCCTCGATAACAAATGACTTGAGTTATAGCTTACGTTCGGGTCGGGCGGAACGTGGTCCGAGATTTATTTTTCGATCGCGATTCAATTATTTTTTGGGCATCTTAGTAAAGCATAAATCTGTAAGTCGGGCAAAAACCGCAACCGTTTATACAATATATTACGTAACGCTGATGATTTATAGCTTCTCGCCGGAGGTTATTGTAGATCTCAATTATTTATGAAATCTTTATACATATAAATGGTACAAAATCTTTTAGGGTACTTTTTTCTCTCTTTATTTTTTACTTAAATCTATAGTACATACAATAGTCAAATTTGGTAAATCGAAAAAAATGGAAATGGAATAAAATAGCCATTTAAAAAAAAAAATTATAATTCTTTTTAAATGGCTAACCTTTTTGTCAGTTCAATTCACCATACCCTGCATAAAGTAATGACTCTTGATGACCCAACACAAGCACTCGCTACCGGTCCATGGTGACATTGGTGCTGCTCACATGTGCTACTGTTATTATGTTACAGTTCTTTCATCTCACTAGCGTACTATTCTCATGGTTGTAGTTGTGAATACATTTGTGTACGTAACTGCAGGCACAGGTGAATCGCCGTAAGCTTGGCCCCCCCGATGGTTGGCTGGACGCTTGTTGGCCCGATCTTAAAAGAGCGGTCACGAACCGACGCATACAAAGGCAATGTGCACGCATATCTACAGGACAAACAAATCTAAATTCGTCTATCATTCTGTTGTACATAAACAAAAACTTGATTTGAATCGCCAACCGCAAGTTATACAACCTACTTGTGATTTGTCAATGTTCATATAATCTAGGTGCTGATCAAATAACAGATGAGGGTTTAAATTTCTTGTGCCGTATCTAAAACCATAATGAAACATCTGTAGATGAAGTGCATGTTAATCAACTAAACTTTGTGGCATTTATTCGTTTCTGTTGTTGGTATCAAAAACATGAAAACCAAACCAGCTTTAAATTTAATCGAACAATGCAAAAGTCTAGCATGATAATTTATGTTTCGCTCCCAATTTAATTAGTTTTTGGACACTTTGGTTAGACATAAATCCACAGCCCACGGTCCCTATGTTTCCTACGCTTTAGTTGCCAACCGTGAAATATTGCTTGGCTATACTACGTAATATTTTCCTTTTTTTAGCGTATCATATTTCTGTTTAAATTATATTAATGATTGCTAAAGATGTTTGTGTAGCCTTGTATTACGGTCCAAATGAATGATGGTCATTTGTAATTTGAAATTATCAAATTCTTGTGTTTGTGTCAAGAGACTAAAATAAGCTAAGTTAAAGTAATACAGTAAAGTAACTGTTCATCAAATATTAATATATAAAGTTCTTGAAAGGCGTTCCTGATATAGGTATAAAACATTTAATTTCTTCGGTATTAACATAATTGTGGTAAATGTCACAAATTATGTTTGTTCGAAATAACAATTGTGAGTTTGGAATTTCATGCGCTTTACTTACTTTTATTAAATTAGTGACCTACCCCGGCTTCGAACGGATAGCAGAGCATGCATCAATAGCTACTATTTACACCAAACTTACTTCTACTAAGTACCATTATGTATTTTCCGCGCAATCTTTCTAACTATTTAATTTATATTTGACCATAAAATAGCTGCCTGCTAAATTCACAATCTATAAAACGCTAACAAGTTAAAATAATCGTTAAGTTCTCTGAAATTTTCCAATTTTCTGCGCAATTTTCTTTATTTTTCTTACCGTAAGAACTTTTTACAAAGTATCAGAAAACTTAAAAACAAAGATTAATGAAATCGGTAACGTCGTTCTCAAGTTATAGCGTGACCAAGGGAAATCGGGATTCATTTTTATATATAGATATTTCAAAAGAAGGAACATAAGGAGTATATTTATGTTAAAATACTGGTCCTTGCTGTTATAATTACGCGAGATTCATTCAAAAGAGGCTACATTTTCTCTATGTTCATTTCTCGTTAATGACGTGGTGTTGTGAAAATGAAAAAAAAACTTTCAAAGTGTAAAAGCGAATTTGATTAAAACAGCGTGCAGTTTTCTCAACACTTGATTTTTAATAAATAATGTATAAACTCCAGACCGCCTCAACATTATATAAACAGAAGGTTTATTCGCCAGAGTTGTGCGCAGAATGTTTTAAGGTCGAAAGTGGCTCCATTTATTTTACTAATTCACTTTTAAAACTTTCGCACAACATTTTGAGCTTAAATAATTTTGTGGCCGGTTTTAGGTTTTGTTTAGAATAACAGAATCCGTTAGAACTTAGGGTGGTGTAAGTGTTGTTGCACGTTTAATTTTAATGCATATTAAAGTGAAAGGAAACAATTACGTAAATTAAAAAATCTTCATAACAAACAATATAGGAAGACTTTAAATAACGAAAAAGTCTATATATTTAACTCCAAATAAAAATATTTCAAATAGATTTTTATTAAAAAATATAGAGTTCGCAGTTTAAAGGATGGATGGCATCCATACTTCGTCCTAATACGTTTCAGAGATGAAAACATGAAATGTGTATATTGTTAGATCAAAATGCAAAGTTAAAGAACAATACATAAAGTAAAATTTGCCCAAGATACATAATTACTTTAATTTACAAGTACAAACATTAAACCTATGTTCCAATAATCCCAATTTACAATAAGAATTACAATTATTCACTTAGACGATTTACAATCAACGTATGTTATCACACCAAACGCCCGAAGCCCAGTAATACCAGCGGGAGAGGAGGGTGGTATCCCGACGCCCGCGCCGCGCTGTCTCGCGTAGTGAATCGGCTCTAACAACATAAATATCTAAATGGTTTCTTCTTGTCTAAAGTCGAGGCAACTTTCAATATGAAGCAGTTTATCTGTTATAAAACTTCAGCAAGACCGGTGCAATATTGGATGTGTATATTCGTACTAAATAAACTTCTCATCGTGAACTTGCAATATGCATCGAACAAGTGCTGACTGCATTGTTCTTCTCAAAGCAGGAAGTAATAACTTTGTTCAAGCTAAAGGAAAACAAACAAGTCATCTCCTAAATATATTAATACGTTTTACTTTATGAAAACATGTTCATAAATCAATAATGCGCCGGTCGTAATATTTTTGTAGTAAAGATAAGATTCGTATGAAATTATTTTGAAACGTAAAAGTTAAAAGCAATCACGATTTAACTTTAATCCAAAGACTTTGGATTAGTTATTTCCTATGAATCTTAATTCATAATAACGTAGGACACGTTTAAGAAATCATTGTATACGCTGATTCTAAACCGTACCGTAGTGCGTACCATCTTTCAACCACAACGCCACTTAACGTCCAATGGGATTGTGGTCAAGGACTAGTGTATCCCTAGTATATCTCCTAGTGTATAACTGTTGTTATAAATGCAAATGTGAATTTGTTTATTTCCAATCCGGTGATAATAATAAAGTAACGGCCCGAGCCGAGGCTCCCTCTACGGAGGGAACCCTCGAGCTACGTTACTCTTAAAGAGGCTTAGGCTAGGCGCCCTCTGCGCCCTGCCGCCTCGAGCCCGGTGTAGCTGTAAATGCCTCCTTTTGGGATACAGTGTGACCTTTCAGTCACAAAAAAAAGTTTGATTATTTGTTTGTTCATGCTTTAACTTAACCGATCATCACGATATTTTGCACACACACTGTCAGGGGGGCATGAAGTACCTACCTATTATCCCGAAAATAAAACTGTTCCCGAGGTATGTACATAAATCCTTCGTTAACAATATCGGTTTCCATGGTAATGTTTCATGTTCTGAGAATACATTTTGACAAATGTTACAGATAATTCGAAGTTATTATACACGATCAAAATCTCTAGCATGGAAAATGAGAAACGGATGCATGCGTAGCTGCAGAAACGGCTAGTTCACTATAAAAAGAATAATAAATTTTACAGTTTGTGCTTTATTTATTTTGTTAAGTGTATAATAATGAAAAATTAGAAATGCCTACGCTTCTGTTTTGGCATGTTTTAATATTTATTTCAGGCTTTGCTTTTTTTCCACTATCTGACTCTAAAACAAATCCATTTAGCGTAACGTGAGTCTAGAGTGGAGCTTATAGCTGGGGTATTAATCTCTCGGTTGCTCGCGTCGGCGGCTCAAACTCCCGTAATCCCAAATGGCTTATTTTAAGTGCTCCAATATACAATCACGACCATTTCTTAACCTATTCAAGGTAACATTTCTAATTAAATCTTACCATTCTTTTCCGAATTCATACACTATTGTGTTTGTTCAACAAGTCATCTATAAGTATTGAGTTATTTTTCTTTTTACATTTTATTGTTACATTAAATCGATATCATTATCAGATAATACTTAGCACCTAAGATCGATATTTTTCGCCTACTCTTTCATAGAAAGTTATATTCACTTCACCTTACGTACGAACTACGATTTATCGTAGTAAAATCTTTTATTCTTTATTTATGTTTTTTATTTAACCCCTCTTAACAAACAATAAGACAACAATGAGAGAAGTGAACAAACGTACAATAAGACTAACACAATAGGGATTGCTGTGTAAAACCCTTAAAAAGTTCCGTTTACCTTTTTACTTCCCACTTCTATTCACGACTACACTTGTGTTGTTTTATAAATTGTTCCCGCATTCTTTTTCCTACTAGCTTTATTCTTTGTAGCTAAAACTAAAACATATTTGTGTACTGAGTCATCGACGTCAACAACATCCCGAGGGAAGAAACTCAAATTATAACATATGATTACAATTAGAATAGACTAAAAGAGAGAACGAAAAAATAAAAATTATGACTAAAAAAGAGAAGTAAATAAGAAAGAATACAAATTAAAATTATGAAAGTAATTAAAATACGACACTGAAGGTTTCTTATTTACAAAACCAATGAGAGACATAAGAAAAGTTCTTCCCTATTTATAAGTAGCGTTCGTTTATATAAAATTCCTCATGTAAAGTTTAAACTTTATAAGTAAAGTTTGTTTACATCATGACTCTGTATAATTGTTGACACTGTAAACTCAAGCGAAGCAGCTCTCATGAGCTACGACGTGCATCGCAATACAGGAAGTCATAACGTTGTCTAGATTTCTTGAAGGCGGAAATATCAAAATTGCCCTGAGGACATTTTCTTAGTTTTATTCCAACGTTGAAAAGTTTTATCTCAATATTTCTCATTACTTAAAAATGAGACAATAAAAATGAATAAAGTCTTGAACTTTAATTAACTTTAAATATAAATATTTTATCTGACATAATATATGAAATAATTGTAGCTTAAAATGGTATTAGTGATCATTTTATTTTGTATGTGATGACATAGTAGTAACTATTATTGTGAGTATTCTTGTTTTTGAAAGGTAATACGTATGATATATACTTTAGTCTTTTTTAAATAGCCAGTTGTGATGATAATGCACCATCTGAAATATCTCTACCGTGTATGTATTTATTGGCCCGGCAAACTTCGTTCCGTCCTATAATTATTAGATGGTTCACTATTTTTGCGGTAATGGCTTACGCATAAAATATAGATAAATGCTATTGCGGGATTTTTGTACGACTATTTTAGGTAAACATTTCCATTATACATGTGTTATATTATATATGTGTTACTCTAACGGTTTTTGCAGCGCACACCAGAATAGCTCGCATATGGAATTTTTTCCTCCTCGCTTGACACTTATCGTTATATTTTGGACAATTCAGACAATATCTTTAAAAGTTATTGCTTATATGTTATTCTGATATATAAGCTATTTTATTGTAAAATTTCATTAACATCCATTCAGTAGTTTTTGCGTGAAAGACTAATAAACATCCATATGTCCATACATACTTCGTACATACATCTTTCGCGTTTATAAAATTAGTGGGATAACGCATTATATCAGATTTTGTTCATAAATATTTTATTAATAAATTTCATAGAGTAATTGGATTTTAAATTTTATGAGTAATTTTTTTGTTCGCATTGGGTTATTTTTTGGTCGTGTTCCAACTTAGTGGGCACTCTGTGAAGCATAAATCTAAGTCGGTGTGGAGCCGCATGCGTGCTGTTTCTGAACCGTTAACAAATTGATGGGCTCATATTATGAAGATTTTTTAAATATTGTTTAAAAAAATTTATTTATAAATTTATCAACGTGTGAACGGAGAAAATTCGACTCTAAATAATTGGAAAAGGGAAATACAAAGATGAAGAAGATCAAAATAGATAAACGGAGAACGGACCTTTATATTTATTATCTATTCTGTTGGTTTAATTTATTATCTATGCGACGATGCTGTGATTGGTAGATGTTAATGACAGTTGACAACTAAAGCGGCGCTAAGTTTAATGGCAATGACAATTCGGAATTGTGATATAAAACGCACTTGAGACTTGGTTTTAACGTAATAAATGTCGTTCACTATAAAACACTTTTGTATTAATGAGATAAAGGCCTCTATATGACTATCAATGTACAGCCGCAACTTTTTTTCGTATTTCAGATTATGTACTCATTTGCTACTATTCTCAAATGAAAGTAAATCCGAAAAATCTTTTTTTCGTAGTTGAAATGACGGTAATAATCAAACCCATAAGAAATAAATTGTAACGTAAAATATTACTTGAATTGAACTACATTAATTGTCTATACTCTTTTGGCAAATAGAAAATCAGCCAATAAGTTCGGTGCCAAAGCGCCGTCAAGGGATGCCATTAATCCTCCCCGACACTTTCCTACGCAACTAATTACTTATTTATGTCCTGTTCGTTGCTTAGTGTCGGACGAAACTTTCTCTTATAATTTGTATACTAATGTTTTCTTACTCTTCCTTAAATACGTATTACTTAAACAACATAACGTATCTTAATAAACAACTACGCGCTATATTCTGAAGTCGAAGACTTGAATCTTAGTGTTGAGCGTCTATAAGTTAGACCAAGGCTCGGGGCAACAGACCGATATATAGATTTTGAAATTAATAATAATATTTGAATTTATATTATTATTAATGAATAGAATTTGAATTAAGCACACAGAACCAACATGATATTTATTAAAAGAAATAAAAAGGAGATTAATAAAAGTCAGCAAAGCTCGGCTCAAACTCACAAACAGAAATAACAACAATTAATCAAACGCTCCGTTACTACCACTCTGGCTAATGTTTTCAGCGTGCTTAAAGGTTTCGGTACTTTGCACGCGGAATACAATATGCTGAATATATTTTTCTTTCTTCCATGGTTTCTGCCTTTGAATACACACATACAAGAAAAACCGGTCAAGTGCGAGTCGGACTCGCGCACCAAGGGTTCCGTGTCATTATCAATAAAAAAATCACGTTTGTTGTTATAGGAGTCCCCTAAAATATTTATGTTATCCTTTTTTCTAGTATTTATTGTTATTGTGACAATAGAAATACATTATCTGTGAAAATTTCAACTTTCTAATATCACGGTTCATAAGAAACAGACGGACGGACAGCAGTCTTAGTGTAGGGTCCCGTTTTACGGAACCCTAAAAATATGGATATTTAGAAATTTTTATGGAGTATAAATCCAAATACGGATTTTTATGTGTACGTAATACTTGCTTTTCTTCGCAAGATTGTTTTGTTTGCTAGAGCTTGTTGAAAAAGTTGAAAAGAAATTCCTCTTGTTGTGTAAACCGTGACCTAGACGATAAGTTACTGATGCTCAGTTAAAGTATTTGTTCTGAGTGTGATGAAACCTTAAACAAAAATCTTATTCTTGTCATAAATTTACTTTAAAGTATTATATAATATTTTTTTTATTTACTCACTACTAGCTGTTCCCGCGACAAAGTCCGCTTGGAAATCAAGACAAAATGATTTATCACAGACACATTGAAGGCTAATCTTCTTCTTTGCGAATCGACTTTTGGGTTTATTTTTAATTATATCATAAACTCTTAACAACGAATGCAAGGTATAGAAAGTTTTTTTTGTCTTTAAAAAAAAAATATGAGTATTCTTATTATGGAACGTTTTTTCGCTACGTGAGTTATTTGAAATTTTTTAATTAATACGCCGTCGGTAGAAAAACGCTTCGCGCCATATTTGAATATAGCTCGAAGCGCAAAATTTTGTAATAGAATATTGACTACGTGACGAAAATCTAAACCCCCTTCCCCCATTTTTGCGTGGTATTTCAAAAATCGAACTTTACGGTAAAAAAAATTAAGTGACATAAAATACTGGTTCCTAATTATTACTTAAGTTGTGAGAACCCATCGAAGCATTCAAAATTATAGGACGTACGAAACAGTAGAAAAGTAAAAAAAACCACGCAAACAAAAAGTTTTTATTATTTTACTGCTTAAGGCAACCCTTGACACTGTAGGTAGCGAGCGGTGCTTTCGATGCAGCTACCACACGACGATGGTTTTCACAATTTCGAGAGTTTAACTTTTTGCGCTATAATTTTGCTAAAATTAAAGTCGCCTATGTTATTGCTTAGTACATTAAAAAGTAAAAGTGCATCAAAATCCATCCAGCCGATTCGGAGATTACCTGGAACATCCAGACACACAGACAAAAAAATTAAAAGTTGTATTTTTGTTATAAGTACCGTATATACGTCATGTGTTGAGTACAGTAGTTAGGAAATTTTATATTGATATTACATACAAGTAATTTTAATTATCTGTGTACATGTATATAGATTAATTAAATCTTAATATCTAACGCCGTTTTACGAAATATCTGCTTATATCTTTAATAGCAAATAGAATAATCTTTCATACATTTTGTACGTATGTATAGGTATATATGTATGAAATGAAATGTACACGAATGCAATAAATATTGGGTACGTCGAGGCAATACTGTTCAGCCATCTGGAAATCAATTAGCGTTTGGGCACGAAAAACGCAGAAAGCCATTAATTCTAACCCCGTCACTTATTTTTAGTGTTGTATACAAGTACAAACTTGTTATTTATTACTGAACGGCTTATTTTTCTTTCAATTACATTTATAAATGTTACTTCGAGTTAAATAATTGGAATAATCACCCCAAGTTAAAAATTTTATTCTATTTTTATACACTAAACTTTATTGTCTGCAACGTGTAACTTCTTGTATATTTAATATTATAGTTTACTTTTACTTGACATTACTACTATGACATAACATAATACTGTTGGTTTGTCTAAAAAACATAGTAATCGTTTGGTGCTTACATCCGTTCTATAAACTGATTGGGTACCATTTCGTTTCTTTCTGATACTTTTGATTAGGAAGATGTTGAACTCATTGTAAAGATGTAAGGCCTAATAAACCTGATCTTAAAAAATCGATTTTTATTTAGTTTCCAAATTAAAGGTGCAGTTAACGATTTCTAAAACAATTCAGAAAAAAGAAGACATAAGGATGGTAATAATTGCAAGTCCTCTGATGTTATGAATGTGCATTGCGAGTACTTATCGTTCGAGTTTTCTTTCAATATAGTGTGTTTTATACTTTTAGAGATATAGTAAAAAATACTAATATCAGATTCGAGGGGAATAGCCAATTTCCTCTTTCGGTGCAACAAAATCTACTGCACTAGCTCAAAGCGAGTATTGTCACGATAAACATCGTCTACCCAACACATATTATCTGGTATGTGTCGTGTGACTATATCTGCATTTGAAGAGGCGTCTGTTTGATAACAAGTTTCTTAAGGCGTCATGATAAATTTACGCTCGGTATCTGAATGGTTTGTCAATTTTTTTTTCAACTACTAACTCTGCTGTCAAGGTAAAAGCC
>JWHW01018060.1:395953-407389 GCA_000931545.1 Papilio glaucus | reverse complement strand
CAAAAAATTGGAAATTCTTAGTTCTTATTTTTTTTGGTGCCGCAGCTTACGAGGTCGTAAACCGCCGTCTTTTTTTGTTATTGGTAATAGCCTTGAACACGTGCGTTAATTCTCTACCACTTTTTTAACTTTTAAATTGAATATCAACAACACCGGGTGAAATGTAGCTCTATACAGATAAACAATTTAATTGTTTGTTTGCTTATATCAAATTATAACTTTAATACTTATGTTTTATTTTGTACGGTAAAAATAAATAATATAAAAAAATACGATTATAAACTTTTATTCTGCAAAGTAATTAATATGTTTTATTTGATTCCACGCGGACGAAGTCGCGGGCAACAGCTAGTTTTATTAATATGAATATACAAATTTCATGCGCTGCTTTCATATAAGTTTGAAAAAAAACCCCATTTAGAATTTTCGGAACTCGGATTTGCGTAAATCCTTTTTAAAATTCGTAACGTCACAAAAATAGTAATTTATTCAAGATATTTTCATGAAAATCATTTCATGTCCGTTCAAAGTTTTTCGTGTGTAAAAAATATCGGTAATTACTCTGAATCGTAATTTCCGCCCTGAAGTTCGAACTCTCTAATTATACATAGTCAAAGCTTTTACTCTCTTTTGCAGATGTTTCCTGTTCCATTTTGCTAATTTTCTCTTACGGCGCTTGTACACGCTAAGAATTTTCACCGTGTCTGCTGCTGAATTTTGACGGATATAGACACTAAAACTTACCGTGTCTGGTACACAAAAGACGTGTAAACGAAAATATTGTTTTCGGGCAGTCGTGCGCACTGTGCGGTACACTATTGTTGTAATTTCATCTAAATCGTGGATAAGGACAATTTAAATATTAATTTTCGTCTATTTGTGAAGAAAGTAATGTTAACTACGAGGCAAAAAAAGAGAAACTTTACTGGGTTCATCCAATAATAAACCAAAAAAATGAGTTCGATATGTACATTACCCTGTACCTGCATCACGTAATTCGACAAAATGAGGAGAAATTTGTGAAGTATTTTCACATGAAAATCTCGACAAGCTGGAGAAAATAATATACTTCGCCTATTATAAACATATATTGCAACACACAAAAACGTCCAACTGAAACTTACTCACCTACCTCGTCCCCGTCCCAGCTACGTCGCGCGTGGTGCGCAGCGTCTAGCGAAGCTAAGATTTTTTTTCTTGATCATCGCCGAAGCAGTGTACACAGTTCATATGCAGAAACAACACGAATTCTTGTATAGGCCCGGCGACTTTTCTTACCGTGTACAAACGGCCTTAGACAGTTTTCCTCTTAAATACATTTTGCTGTATTGAAAAAGTTCAGTGTTCGCAAAGCAACACTAGCTGTTTTAATACTAAAGTAATAATAATAATTATAAATGATTTGTTGCCATCGAGAACAGATTTACATAATAAGAGAAATTACATTGTTGTTATCCAAATTATGGCAATAGGGGTTCATTCAGCTTTGCACACACAATAAAGATCCCGTGTCGCGCTGGTTTTCAGTCACCCCCTAGGTAATTAGTAAGAGTTAAAAAAAAATTCTTAAGCTTCTTTTACCTGTTTTCTTTTTCTTTAATTGATTTCTATACGTCGTAACTTTTAATTTAAAACTTATGTTTATCATTATGGAAGGACATATCCTTTTAAAGTGGACCGCCCGCCGAAATTATAAAAAAAATATATTGGCAATATAATAAAGAAGGGCCAAATGGGAAGAAATATTGAATACTGGGTGTATTCAATATTTCTTCAGGCGTTCCAAATAGAAAACCAATAGATCCTTTTTTTTAATACGAAATTAACATGAACACTGAGATATGCTTTTTTGCGGCTTAACATTAGCATATAAATTAAAAGATTAACAATTTAAGCCGCAAAATAAGGCCCAAGTCCTCGATCGTGATTGCGATTTAAAAAATAACGTGGAATATTTTCTCCTAAGCTTATACATTGTTTCCTGTATGCTTAGCCCCGTTGTGTTATCACGCGATGTTTCTTTACCCGAATTATGTTGGCATTGCTGTTTGACAAACAGTTAACAGTGTTTACAAAAAAACTACCACCTCGCCCTGGCTTTGCATTGTTCGATAATTCTTTTTTACCACATAAGATTTTTGTTATGATAAAATATTATGACTTCCCATCACGAAAGATGTTAACAGAATATTTTAGTAGTACATGCACTAAAAACGTATTAAACACATTATGTAACCATTTTAGTTTACATATTAAGTTGTTCAGTTTTAATTCCAATAAATGTATTTTTAAATAAAACGCCTTATTACTTATGTTGTAATTTTACACTGTATAATTTCAATATCCAAAAATCTACTCTCTATTTCAAAGCTCTTAAATTTCAGTCTTTTTGGCGGTTCTCAATTGTTTTAAAGAGTTTTAGAATTAATTATTCACGTACACCAATTTTTCAATGCGCTAACTAAAAGATGAGTCAACAATAGCGTAGTTGGAGACCGTCCAAAGAGACAAAGCGTTGCGCCTGCTTTGCCATCGTAGGCTACAAAAGCTGCATTTCTTTGAGTTTCAACAATTATTCCGCATGGGATGATAAAGGAAAATGTAGATTCGTGCGCTTAGCAACGGCATGAAAATCTGTAGCTACTGCCTTAACAAAAATATATATTAATAATTTAATTTCAGCCTCATTTTACGCGTATTTGGATGAAACCGGGCATTCAATTTACGGGTAAGTCGTTCTGCGTTTAAAACCAACTAATGGTTGCGTAGGATTAATTGTTGATAACACTCGTAAGTACTGAGTACATGAGACTTTTATTGAAAACCCCAGCATAAGCGGCAGAAGTTGTGAGATGAAATCCAGAATATTCGCGAATTACCCTTAGTTAGAAAAAGTATATTTATCCACATATAAAATATGTTGCACCAATCTGTTCCCCTCCTTTTTGGTATCCACTTATAGCAGCAGCGTATTGATGATCCCGTAAGGGCCATAAAAAATTAAAATCCCTCACAAAGATCGCCACGAAGATAGAGTATAAAGTAAATTACAGACAATGGAGTTACTGAAGATAGCGTGGCGAATAATCTATCTATAGAATAATAAATCCTCTTCTATAAGGATGGACTGGACACCTCAAAGCATAGATTTATTCTATTGTATTGATATTTTTCTCACAATTTTTATTACTCAAATAACGAGGCAAGCAAGGCCGACCGCCATTAACAAAGGAGACGATTTAACAGATGATTTTTACCATGTGTAACCTCATGCTATATGCGTATAGCAAGATGCACAAGCAAAAGATGGGCATTAGAGATAACTACATGGAAAGGACCAATAGGAAAAAGGAGAAGACGATGTCCGAGAAAAAGGTGGATAGAGGATATAAGCGCGATAGCAGGAAGCGATTGGAGATAGATAGCAACAGACAGAAAGGCCTGGAACAACCTATACCCAAGAAGGGGTTCCGATCAATAGTGATGGTAAGTAAGAGCATGTAATAGTAATTTAAGATTGGAAATAAATGGGCTTATTATTATAACCTCATGCTAAATATTTAAATAAATTGTATGTCAATCACCTGCTTAAAATAGCACAGAATTTAACGGATGACCGAAATCTTTGAAGAATTTCTCAGATCAAAAGCATATTTGACAAAAGTATTTTAATGAAAATATTTATGAAGGAGTTCCTTACGGAGCGGATTTATTTCAACAAAGTAAAATAATACTTCAACACACCCGAAATCCGGAAAATTCCACAATGGTATAGGCCGCCTTTCACTGTTTCATGACGAAAAGTATGTGTATTTTCGTTTTGATATTATGATTACAAATAATTTTTCATTTATTGTACTTAATTACTTTCAATGAATAATTTTGTTATTATATCTCAAGTACATTTTAAAGTAAACTAAACTTTTTAAAATAAACTTGATAGTTATTATAGAAATAGATATATTTGTACACTGGTTACTTTAAAATGTTTATTCTATTTATTCAAATCATGAAAGCTGAACGAAGTCTGTTTATCCGATTGATAGCTGACTTATTATTTCAACCCTGTCTTGCTTTGCTACCCTTTATACTCCAATCTAGCAACGTAATAAAGACAGGCTCAGCCCTATTTCTTGAACCTTCAAGATCAATCAAGCCCCATTTCTTGTAATAGTTCTTGCGCTAATCTGTACCTAATAGGGTTACTACCCCATAGTAGGATACAAACACTGACAACTTGTTCCAATCCTTTTCTGTTGTCCAATGAATGAGAAAGTAAAGAAGATGTGTTTAAATTTAACTAACACAAAAATCTCTGCAAGTTTGATTTAATCAAACTGCGATACACACGACATAAAACAAAGCGGCCCGCTCCGCAGTCACAATAGCGGTAATGCCCGCTATTTTTCCCTACAATGATATTCCACAGTTCCCGCGTTGAAACAATGGCGTCCAACATTTTTATTGTGCTTGAAGTTACATCAAGGTAGAATGAAAACGTAGCCAGGACGATGAATAAGTTGGCAGTATGACTGGTTTCACGTGATTATGCTATGTTTCTTAAGTTGTAATTTACATAAATAATACGTTAGCTATGCTTGTAACTTACTCTTAGAAACGTAACTTTATCTTTTGACATGGGTAGCCTTACCTGCACTTACAGAAAATAAAGACACACTTAACGCATATATGCGATATTATTATAATATTTCAAATCGTTCGCATATTATACCTTACCGCGCGGGAAATATTGATGAGTTGATGAAATGACCCGGCGAACTTCGTACCAGTACAATACGATAAATTACAAATAATGTAAAGTTATACGGAACTGTATTCATGGTCACTCAAATATGTCTAACTCCCGTTGCAATCTTTAAAACAATGATATCTTTATTATGAAAAAAAGATTTTTTTTTAAATATGAGACCGATTCATAATCGTAAAATTTCGATTCGATTTTTTTCTTTTGGCTTTTCCTATTTTTTTTTCTTTTAATTCTTCCTTTAATAAATATGACTAACGAACAGCATTAACATGCTTTAATTACTTTTCGAGTATCTGTAAAATAGATGTAATTTGAATGTTTGCATTTCTATGATGATTATATATTCATTGATTATTGATTGACATTATTCATAATTCAAATTAGTCCTGATTAAGTAAGATAGTCAAGATCAAGATCACAATTTTACGTAATTGGAACTTAAGCTTATAATAATTATTTTTTAGTTAACTATCTAAGCTATCCAGTTGTCTCTGTATGGATTTTATCCAATAAGAGGTCGATGACAGCGTCACCAAGCATTTACGAGCGTGTATCCGACGCCGCGTGTTAAATATGTAGAGGTAATTTGTGGGACATGACGCTTGTAGACGGAGCAACGTATCGGGCACTTAGCGGGAGTAATGTCTCCCCGGAGGCATTCGTGGACAACTTTATCGATGATGTACCGGCAAGCTGTAGTAACATTACAGCCCCTTTCATATGTATCAATCGATACGAGTTACGGAAGGATTCATGTATTGCGATTGAGGTCATACCTTGTGTATGTACATATAATATGTATCAAATTATAATCATAATAATAAGTTGTTTAAGATGTTTTGTTAAGCAAATTGGATAACTTGTTAATTTATGTTTTCGTTATCTTTTTTTTTCTGACTGACTTGTCACTGTTAGCCTAGAAGAGGCTTTTACAGATTTTTCATTATGTATCAAATAGGTATTTATTTATTAGGTCATAATGGTAAAGAAAAAATGTACCATTATTTTTGCTATATTTTTCCAAATTAATTAATGATTAAATAAAGTTTTGGAAACGAACTCATACATATAAATTAGTATTTTTGAACACAACTAATTGTTAATTTTAAATAGGCGGTCATACGTTAAATTACCAATCTTTGATTTTGTACGGTAAAAGGAAGCAAATTAGCTAACGACACCTCGTGTTAAGTGACTACCGCTATTTATGTAATTATTTACTTACATATCTTCGTCAATCAAAACAGTTACAGGTGCATTGACAAATTTTTGTATTGGAGAGTAAGGGACTAAACAAAAGTAAGCATATCTTGCGATCAACCTGCGGCACTTGCCTATTCAGACAACAATAAGTAATCTAATAAATAATATGTAAATTTCTTACTAAATTTCGTAGTTTTCATCAATTGTGTCTCGATATATGTTTTTAAAGGTACATACAGATCCTTTCGATGCTGAGTTCAGTCATATACATATGTATCTATACAGATATGTAACTAAAAACAGCACAGGAAGGATCTATTTGAGCTGTATCACTTAATAACATGGGCGGCGCCGACCCGCCCGGCTTGGAGCGAATTCGTAAAATAAGGGTCGGGACAAACCGTCCCTTTTCGCCTTAATTCACAAAAACCGTGACAATGCCAGACCTTTATGTACTGTTTGTGAATTTAACCGTCGATATATCATCCTATCCTCAGTGTGCTCTGACATCTTGTAATCATCCTGAGGGTAGGCAGAGATAGAAATCACCTTTCACGGAGCTTGACACATTTAGGATCTATCCTAAATGTGACAAGGGCCTACCTACTGAACGAAACCTACTGAATCCTATCGGAACCTATTCAAAAGTCAAGAACCAGATCAATAAATAAACATTTGTGATTTAAAAAAGCACGTCTGGGTACCAAACCCACGCCTAGGGGGAAAAACGTGGAAGAATATTACATTCTTCCACTAGGCGTGGGTGGGGCAAACCACATCATACAGAAATCGCTATCTTTTAATAATAGATGTCTTACGCCGGGAACAGGAAATTTATATTAAATACTTTAATTTATTACTTGTAAATTTTTTTTATTAAAAATTGATAGATGATAAACATTACTCTTAAGGTCCAACAGTGGACATAAAGTTTAATCGATGTTGGGATAAGCTAGTTCGGACATAGTATAATTACTCCCCTTGCTTATTAAGAAGGTTGGATATGAGCATGCTGCAACGTACGTAATAATTAAAAGAAGACTTACACATTTCGTCTTTAAAAAACAAAGGAATTCAGACGTCTCGTTTTAAGTGGTAATCCTCTTCTTTTGTTAATGCAGGACCTAAAAAAGTCCGTCTCGAGTGTAATTGTCTTAAGATAGACCCCAATTACAACTGCACGAGCTATACGTTTGAAAGGAATACACATGCCTTGTAATCTCTTAAATGCACTAAAAGAATAGGAAATACGTACGCTAGAGTACGCTAACTTCTTCATCAGTCTCTCATAAGATGCTCACATGGTTACTGTGTCCAAAATAAGGGCCAATTAAATTTGAATTAGCACCATACGAGTTTGTGTAAGTCAATATTATGCAAGAAAAATGTAGATATGATTATTCCAAAAGTGATTAGTAAAATCCCTTGCTAGTTGTCGTGAAGTCATGGAGAGACTATTATTACACGATGTTTTTAGCTTATAAAATAGAATAAAGTAAAATGAAACTATTTTATTATCAAACACCACTATCGCTACTCTACGAACAAAACAGTGTGGTGCTCTACAACATTTATAGACGTCCATTAGCAACAGAAGTCGCGACGTCAGACAAAAACATCCACAAGTAAAAACAGGAAAACGGAAAGATAAAGTACCCGAATGTCGTGTCTCCAGACAGGGGGAGGAATAAAATTAATGCGCGCCGGAACCGAACTTGGCACTCCACGACGTCGCGCACGACCGGACCTGCTTCCATGAAACTTTAACCTTATTAATTATTTATTATTTGTTACATTTAAAATTTACAATTGCACTCTCGATTCATGTTGCATTTTGTTTTGTTTTTTTTTTCAATTTTTCAAGTTAGAAATAAAACTTATTTAATTGGCATATATAATTACAAGTAAGCAAGTTGAATTTGATATTGGAATGCTTTGCATTATCATTTGATAAATCCAAAAAAATTACATAATACTTTATGTATTATGTAATTATTTTGTAAACTGACAATAATTAATACAATGATAAAATAATTTTTAATTTACGGATTTGTCTTAGTTATAAATACTTCATTTAATTATTTACGAACATCTGAAATCAATATAACAAAGGCACTTTATAAAAACCAATGGACATACAATCGTACACAAGAGCTCGAATGCGAAAGTTCGACATTGTAGGCACTTAATGAGAGTAATGTCTCCCAGGGGGCGATCCGTATCTGCGGACAACTTTATTGCGGGCACACGACAATAAAGATGTACTATACAGTCCTAAAAAGCTACAATTCAAAACAGATACTAAATATTTTCAATGTAAGTTGTGTGTGTTTGATTGCTTGTAAAAATACGATTTGTACGAATCTTTCGCATTAAACCCTATTCTGTAGTAACATACATTATATATTTTTTTACTTTTATGCATGATTACATTTCGCGCGAGCATAGCTTGGCAAATGTAAATAACATACCATTTACATATTCTACGACTGGCTAAATATTAAGCCCTAATTTTTATCTTAAACAAATCCTAAACAGTGGTAGAGCCCGCAACAACAACATCTGTTGCACAAATGGGCCGTTCGACCGGTGAAATAGCACGACCTCGCAGAAAACAGGCGTGAAGTAGAAGTACTCTGAGTTTAGTCTGATGAGTAAGGTGCCGGAGGCCTTATTTCATTCCTCTTCCCCTTCCCACCCTTTCCTCATAAGGATAGGAACGGGAAGAGGATTGGACGGAGAGGCGGTTAGGGGAAAATTAAATATCCTTATGCCTGTATATGTCCTCCCTTTGTCCATCAAAGGTAGGCAACGCATCTGCAACACATGCGGAAAATGCTTGTTGCGGAAGTCTATGGGTAGCACTCACTTAAAATCATGAGATCCGCTTTTGCCGCGTCAGCTGCCACCTCATTCCATAAAAAAATGATATAAAAAGTTGAATACTTTACATCAATATTACAAAAAAAAGAGAAAAAACAGTGTATTATTTTAAATTGGAGCTTTGATTCAATAATCATTGCAGCAAGATAGTATTACGTATTACATAACGAAAAAGTTTCAAACTAGAATATTAATAACTAACCTACAATCCTCAATGATGTCCTTTAGCCGAAACGAAGACAAACGTGAACCTCGTTTACACTTGAGAAGCGACGCATAATCATGAAGGTGCGGTGGCAGGTGGGCTTCATTAAAATTCATCCATTGAGCCACTGCGCTTGAATATTCACTACTTGTTAGGCTGTACATAATTAAACTTTACACGCTATGACATTGATCACAACCTCAAAGCGATCGAACTAAGTTTTATTACATACAATCATTACTATAGAAAAAGTATGGGGCCTTAAGTCTACTAAAAAAAGCTTGTACTGTTTTGTTTTTTTTGTTTGTTTTGTTTTTTTGTGTCTATTATTTGTTGAACCAAAATATTTGTTGTAGTTTTTTTTTTATTGGATAGGTTAATAAACGTAGCAATGCTGCGCCTCCTGCTATATGACCAGTGCTGTCGTTAACAGCAAGAGGGGTTCTACGAGATCGTAGCACTTTCCTGATCGAACCAACCAGTCGTGCAGTATCGAAGCCGCTGGGAAGGTCTACTATAGTTTATGTAATTGTTCAAATGCTTATAAAAAGACTATCTTCATGGTGTAATCGTATTGGTGTCATGCTATATTATTTTCTTCATTAAAGAACATATATGAAACCTAAATTATTGTATTTCTTACGTCTTTCGTATAGAAAGACTTTTTTTCGATATAAATACGATTTTAAATAAGAATACAATAAATTATACGTGGAAATTGATTTATATTCATATAAAATAAAAATGTAATTTATTTCGCAATATTTGAAAATAAGGTGTCGATTTTTATAAATCCGAATTGATAAAAAATGAAATACATACTACATGTAGACCGTGGGAACACGCCGTGAGATTTAGAAACGCTTACACCACATATGTACCGCGTTTAGTTAAATTTTTCGCAGTGGAAATATTCCAACTTTCGCGGTCTTAATTTTTTAGTTAGAAATATGTACAGAAATATTTAAAACAACACGGAACTAGAAAATATTTAATGATAAGCGATCATCGATGGGTTATATACTTTTTTATCAAGAAGAAAAAAAATTATATTAAACGCGTAAATGGGAGAATAAAGTACCTGATGTCAAGTGATAAATATTTGTACACTACCCATAAATATTTGCAACGATCATAAGAAACTACATGATAAGAAAGCGAATGACACCTGATATTAAGTGACGCATATGCATCTGCAACAAGCTAATAAGTTGCAGATGCGTTGCCTACCTTTAATGGACACAGTATAAATACAGTGGAATCTCGATAACTCAATACCTCAACGTAAATGCAAAAATTTTACTTACTTACGAACTATAGAAATTCCAATGTACTACGTTCCTGTAGGGTCGTTCTTCGCCGTAGGTAATTCGTAATTCGCTAGTCAATAATTCAAAGCGTATGTAACAGTCAATAGATTAATATTACATATGATTAGTTTGCTCAAGTTGATACATGAATCATGTTTGAATTTGACAAATATCCCATGTGCAAACAACTCCAATGTGGCGCTACGTAGATTAAACTAATACGATATCTAGACGTTATTAAATATCAAGACATAGTATTAGTAAATCATGATATGCATTAAACGCTATTCTACATTGATTCTTGTTTGTTGTTTTATAATTATTATAAAGTAACTTGTTAATATGGTAATAATATGTTAAATGTTGTCTACTTCTTATAAGAAGTTATCAGTATTATATTACTTTAAACATAAAATTGTAATCGTCAAGAAAACTAAGCTGTTGGTAGACCTATAATAAATTGTTTTAGGAGTAGGTATAAGCCCTTATATTCTATTCTGTGTAAATGGGAAGGCAATTGTTATATGCTAGATAAACTGCTATCCGCTAAAAGGAGCGCTCGACACTCCTCGAATGCCGACCGACGGATGGTCTCGCAAAGAAAGTTATGATTGACTGGATACTGTAACACACGTAATGTAAGCGAAATCGTTACGATTAGACGCTTACAAAAGGACGTAGGCCTTCCAAAAGGCCCGTCCAGACCTTACTCAGATCGTTGCAATGCTTCTTCAGATTTAGCATTTATTAATTTGATTTTATTTTATTTACTAAAAAAAGGCCGATATAAGGAGCACCCATAACCGACGAGCATGTATGCGTAGATGTATGAATGTAGAAGAAGCGAGAGAGGTGTGCCAGGATCGAAATGGAAATCCATGATCTCTGCCTACCCCTCTGGGTTACGGGCGTGAGCGCATATTTTATTTAATTTGATTTTCAATTTTAAGACTTACTTATCTCGAAAACACGTGGAAAACGTAGCAATTTTGATACCATTTCATTTTCTAAGTTACCTTCTATCAACACCCAATCCCTTTTATTTGACTTCCACATAATGGCTGCTG
>JWHW01018060.1:380397-395239 GCA_000931545.1 Papilio glaucus | reverse complement strand
ACTTCTTTAGGCTCTGGGTAAAAAGGTTTACCAGAAAATAATTGTGAGGGCGATGGTTAATTGTTTTGAATACACTGATCCTTGTTAAATTGTTTGAGTCTGCTTATTAATTATTTTCGAGTGCGCTGTTAAGATATTAGTTAGAAAGGGATGACGGCAACATTCAGGGATTACTTGGTAAATCCAATCCAATTTACTTATATCTTTAGCTTTTAAAATATGCTTCAGTCAGTTAAATACCTGATAAGTATATTTACGTATAAATAAAATACTTCAGCGAAATGAGGGTAGATAGAAATATTTTAACTTCTCTCACATTTTAACTATTTCTCATTTGATCAGTTAAGTAAAATATTATGCACAGTCCGAATGTACCGAATGTAAGTGGTGTACTTAAGGAGAAGGCAGAAATTAATATAAATCATGTTTCTAGATGTCAAAGCGTTCAAAGATTTTACCTCAATTGCTACATTTATTGAGGAAAAACCATTTAACACATAAATGAAGTTAATCAAAATTAATTTAATTGAATTTAATCATAGAATCGCTCATTACTTGCATTAGTAAATTGTACACGTTAATTGTGTGTACTAATTTATATTTTTTGAGTCGTAATAACGAGGTATAAATCAATTTATTTAGCAAACATTCGCCGGAACAATAAATATTGTAACAACGTTAACGTAAATTGAAACAATAATCTAGTTTAAACATGACGAAGTCCGACACAACAAATACGCAGGGATTTATACATATTGTGCCGTATTACCCCAAATTACGAGCTCTGTTAGGTTTTCACTACATGTAAATTATTCATGCATTATAATTTCATTCAAATACATTGTCATTTTTATTATTTCGTTGTATTATCTTTGTATTAATTATTGTCCAAATGCAAAATGATATTATTTACTATATAGGTAAAACTTAAAAATCCAATAAAGTAAATGTACTTTGCGAGCCCTGCCAAAGAATATATTCTTTACCTACCCCTCCGCGTTTAGGAGGGGTGAGTGATTATTTATTTATTTGTTTATCGTGAATAACGACTTGTGTCACTATTTAATCCAAAACTAACAATTATTTAGGCTAAAACTATCTCATTATTTGATGAGCCATAAAATGTTTTATGAAATCTTTGCAATTTAAATATCCTTCCAGTTTTCTCCTCGCCGTTTTGAATCATTGTTTTACATTTAAACGTTTTTAATCAAGTAAAAGGTCTCTTGAGATATAACCGACACTTCTTTGTCTCTTTCTCTTATTGTTTTTAAAATAGTTTTATATCTTCGAATGCTCAGAAAATTCTCGTTTTTCGCAGACGATACAAGATGTTAAACAAATTGGATTTTGTCCAATTTGGAAAGGAATAAATTGGATTGTCCTTTATTGCAGCTGTGGGTCGGTTTTTAGAAGACAACTTTCTATTTGCGAATGACATTTTATTCGGTCGTAAATCTGCCTAGTGATTGCCATGAGAAGATTAATAGTCAGCGAAGGTACGTGTACTACACGAATCAATACCAGCTCATTATTCACGTCAAATGTACCGTTTTACTTCGTCACACCTTAGTTCTTGGCATTGGCGACAGATCACTGGAATGACTTGTGATCCACGAATGCCCCTTGAGCCTAAGGGATCTACAAGTCGGTAGTAAGACCTGTCGTACTGTATGGATCTGAGTGTTGGGCGCCAAACGTTCGGATGAAAGGTTACACGTTGCCTAGATGCGGATAGTAAGATGGATGTGTGATCTGATGAGGATAGATAAAATTAAGAATGAGTATGGACATGATATGCGTAGGAATTAAGAAGATGTAGCGAAGAAAGTAATGAGAAAACGTAGACCGAAGAATGTATGGATAGATTGTGTGAAAGATGATACGTGTAAGAAGGGTGTCAATTCAGATATGACAGCTAATATAGGGATATGGAAGTGGAGAACATCCTGTGCCGACCCCAGATAGATGGGAAAAGGGCAGGAAGATGATGATGACCTTAGTACTTGGCATTACTTTTCCATTGACCCTATGTTTCTATTGGATTATAACATTACTTTTAGTGGGTTAGAAAAACTGTATAATTATTTTTTTAAACAGTTTCCTTGAAGGTAAACTGTTTTATTCAACCAACTTCATTACGAAGTAGGTTAGGGAGTTTATAGCTACATTATTAATCTTGCAGCGCCCGCCTTTATAAAGCTTGCCTGTACACGAAGTACAAACTGCTGTTTTACGCTAAGCGATAACTTCCTTTCTAGCAAAGGCTTATAAGGTTCATAATCGCAATGTCAAAAAATCATTAGATCCAGTAACACATACTAATTGCTTTAAGAATTTATAGAAAAAATGGGACAAGAAAAAATTAATCCCTTTAGATTTGTTGAAGTGAAAACTTCTTCAGCCACGTTAGACGATATTTAGTAATAGTTTTGACTAACTTTGTTAATTTATATTTCATTTATTCAATTTTGAATTTTATTGTTAAAGTTCAAGGCTTAATTTTTGTTAATTGTTTATTTTTGCAATTTTAACAGCCGGCGACTAATTGCACTATCTCACAAGAACGAAGATATAATCTCACAATCGCCGCCGTCTTATAAACATCTTCCATAACTCAGCAGGCCGAAGATAATATAAACAATCGACAATATATCGATGTATCCCAATTAATGTTATAGATGGGAATTTCAAATTGTTTTTTTAAACGCAATCGAAGTAGCCAGTTTGTTATCAATAAATCGATATAATTCTTTATATTGATTTAAATATAATTTGTAGATCAAACGGTGAAGCTCAATATGCAAATGGCCGACAATGTACACGTGTAGTATTCAGCGCCTCACTGAGGGTTTCGACCGACGTGCGTTTCAACTTTTATGAGTTACATACTCTGTGCATTGCGTTTTTCTCGTATTCCAAACTCACTGGCACACGACTAATTTTTTTTCACCATAGATTTTAAGGTTTTGCGCGGTGCTAAATTTTTAAATTGTTCAAATAGGTATTTGTCGGCATAGTTTGGAGGATATTAGTTTTAGTAATATTTAAATTGAAAAATCAGTAGTGCAAATATCAAAATACTACAGCATTAAATTACAAAATATTGTAGTCTGTTGGCTCCGTAGTCTAGCTGATGAACTAAAAGCTGATACGTGATCTTGAGTTCGACCTAACCTTAGTTAAATATTTGGATTTTTATTAAAAGGGACGAAAGTTTAGTTTATCTCCGGTCTATGCCTGATGTCTACCATTTTTAAACAAACAATTGCTTTTACTTACATTTCAACTGGCCCGATTTCTAGAAATAGGTTACTTATGTATTTTTCTTTGTTTGTTTCAGGTATACATTGACATTACAGTTAAAGGAAAGGAGACATTCTGAGACACTTGATTATCACTGTCACTCATTTTTTAAATACAACAACTCTCACTAATTTAACATCAACTCACTGAAAATAATCTGCAATCTAACTTCAAATAAAAACTTTCATTCATCATATATCACTTAGGAATATTGAAGCGAAATAATCTTTTGGGTCTATAATAAACGTAACATCGAGCGAACACGATCGAAAGCAGATGAACAAGAATATAAAACGCGGGGATAATTCACCGCACGGTCGCTGGCTGCAGACAAAAGTAAGAACGATTAATCAAAAAAGTTGGATGTTAGTGACGCGCTTTGCGGTCGTCACAGTTCCCCAGATGAAGTCGTATTCAATACATTTCACATAACTTACCGTTTTCCGTTATGATTTTGTCCAAATGTTTTACGTGTTAATATTACCGATATAAATATGTGTTAGCTAGTGCTTACGGTTTTGTCTGCGTAATATAATTGCTTGGAGTAACCTATTCCTATTAACAATTATGTGTTTGTATAAACTACATATTCAATGATATAAAAATAATTGTACTCATCCTAATACTTCCATCTTGCGGAATTATTTTTAAAACTCGTTTCCTAATTTGCTGGTTGGTGCCATACAAATTATCATCCCCTATTTGATCCACTCACACTCACGCACGCGTAAACTGTTATAGTTTGTTTATGTTATAATTGGTAAATTCCAAAATATTTTCGAAAAACAACTTTTTCTCACATTACCTTATAACATTAGCTATCCAAATTATACAATTTCACTTCGCTTTATCTCACGATTTCCACAAAATTACAACATTATCGATGAAAGTATAAAGAATGTAAAGGCCGCCATGTAAGTGACGCTTATTTGTTTACAAAAGTTCTATCTTGATCTGGAAAAAACTATACATTCGTATTTTGAGCACTTTTCTAAAGCCGTTAACGATAAGTTGAATTAAAGCATAAATACTTTTACCGCATTTAAAAACACATTCTCCATCTATCGTCAGACATAATGTACCTAATTTGTTGAAAACGATATTCTTTTTTATGGCTTTATTTATGTAATCGAATTCTAACGGGTTTACAAAAGTACTATTTCTTCAATTAAAAACAATGCCGAACCTTTGGCCGGTCGTAAATCCATACGCCAGTTGTTAAGTAGGTAGGCGACCGCATTGCTAAACGATGGAGTAGCAACGGACCTCGTAAAGCCATTAACAACGTATAGTTGACCGAGTATGTCAATAGAATACCGATTGTAAAGCTTTCCCTGCTGACCGTTTTATCAGACTTTATAGCTGTTGGATGAGGCTAGTGGTTTATTGTTTATGGGATATTAAGTGTTTATTGGTTTGACGATAGCGCATTCTAACGTTTAACGTACTATAGATGTAGGTATAAAGTCATTCGTGAGTATAAACTTGGAATATGCACTGTCCGTTTTGCTTATAATAGAGGGGAATTAGGGAATGGTTCGCTGCATGCCAGCCTTTTCGCAGGGGGGATTTGCTAAGCGAATAAGGATCGATGTGAAGGGGCTTGGGCTTCCTACATCTAACTCATCAGATGAAACGTAAAAGCTTAAATAAGTAACTGTACTCAACGCCTGTTATCAGTGCTTTTCAATTATTATTTCGCAAATTAAAATATGATTTCATGAATTTTTCTTCCTATTGAAATGGTTTATTGTTTTTGTGAGTCATAACATAAGCAAACGGACTATATATTTTCCATATTTTCTTCAACATAAACCGTGGTGTTGTTCAGAAATTAATTGCTTCCTCGAACGCTAAATTGTATTATTCATTCAACTTAATTGCGAAGTAGGTTACGGAGTTTATAGCTACATTATTAATCTCGCAGCGCTCGCCTTTATAAAGCTCGCTTCGAACAACATGAAATGGCAATTCTAAAGTGTTACCTCCGGCGATAATTATCTACAGATTAAATCTCTACCAAAAATAGAGAAAACGGAAAAAAATTGTTACATAAGGAACTAATTTTACTGTTGAATATAATCTGTATGAAATAAATACGCTCGAAGCACATCCGTTGCTCGGAATGCAGGGATTCGATATAGATTTCCGGCATCATGTGTTGAAATATTACTTTTCCATAAAAATAGCATTTTTTTATTATAAATAGTCTTGGGGAACTTAACCTTGGGAAAAATTGGCCAATCTTCGGTCATTCATCACAATCTTTTCCAGTGAATCCATTCTAGCTTCGTACAAAATACTATATTATTATATTTTCGACAAAACGCACACAATAAATATTTTCATGTAATAGTCGTAATAAAATCATTTAAAAATATAATAATTATCATATAAACGTCAAATTCATATTGAGCAAGTGCTTAGTCCTCAAAAATTAATACTACATTGCTAAGCTTATACGTTAAGCAAAAGGTTGACTTTCATCGATAGCGAATACTAAAGTCCTGTATATTTATGTGAATATCTTGCTTATGACGTTACTAAGATCTTGCTTAGTCTGAGTCTAAGTTGAAATTTCAATTAGAATAGAAAAATTCCATTGACAATTATTCTATGGTTCTGTTCTGTGGCATTTTTCACTTCGCACCACGTTGTGGCTGACGAGCGGCAGGACCTTTACGCGTTGGCTCGCGATGAGGTGCGTATTTCACGCTTTAAAAATGTCCACCTGCGCCGATTCGCACGTTCCATTTGTTGCTTGATTTAAATTAAAACCTTTATTTAAATTCGAATTGGTACAACGAACAAAAAATATTTAATGTGATATTTGTGTGCATTTAAGAATAAAATTAGGCGGTTGCTTCTTTAATTATTATATGGATATTTTGCATTAAAAACCGTTTGTCTTTTTAATTATTATATTTTTACTACATAAAGATGCTTTGACGTTCCTTAGAATGTCGAAAATAAAGATAATAACGGTAGCATATGTATGCTACGGTTCAAATTAATACAATTTTGATAGCTGCTACTATACAATAAGATATTTAAAATATGGACATTGTTAATTTAATATTCTGTCCACTCTATACTGTGATATAACTAAATATGCGTGGTGCGTTTCCTCTCGACTGATTGTGTTATACTTGTTACACAACATGCATCGTAGCACCACATTCCTCTCTTTTTCAAACGGCCACGTTGAAATGCCTCGGATTCCAATTTTTGTTCGGTCGATTTGGCCATTCCCAATAGTGTTGAATCACAAATAAAAGAACTCGGCAGGTGAGGGACATGTTTTTGAAAAGAAATAGTTTTGGAAAATCTTTTGGGAAAACCGTTTTTTATGTGCGGGTTATATCGTGAAGTTTCTACGTGCTTTTATATTGAGAAATAGTTGAATATTGCTATAATTTTTAATGATTAAACCAACTGAAGTATATTTTCTGTTACATTTATGTAGAAAGGAGGTGTGAACTATTAGAATGTTAAAGCAGCGATGTACGGAGAGAATACCACGTACTTTCAAATGCCGGAAAGTACCTAAACGTAATAGTCCTTCTTTATACTTCTACGTTTAATCTTGACAATGAGATATCTGTAGGCCTTAAGCCGGTACTCATTTGGTTTTTAATATCATGGTAACTAAATAGTATAAAAAGACATTTTTCGTGGAATCGTCCTCACCGTCGTTTATTAATTTGGATTAGTTCAGGAGAAGTCGCTTAGTTATTCGCCTGTCTAAAGCTGGCTGTATCTGCCTTCATTAATAATCAAAACCTTGTATATAAAACACGATTAAGGAATGTTGAATTATTTGCTAAATAAATAGCATGTGATAATCCGTATGCTATAAATATTCTCTTCGTCGATATGTGTATTTGTGGGTTTAGTTGGCGTAACCTAAACTAAGATAGACATTAATTTTTCAGCTTTATTTTTTGATTTTGACCGATACTATTAGAAGCTGACATTAATATTTGAGGCGAGTAAGTGTGTCCTGGCATTCTATTTTACGGATGTATAATCACATTGTTATTAAAAGGCAAGATTGTAAAGAGTCGCCGTATGAAGTCCCGATAAAGACCTAATAAACAGATTATTTTCGATACATTTTCTGTGCTAAAAGAATTTGAGGTCCTAGCATACCTCTCACTGTCATGTGTATACTCGTACTACGTATTGGTAGCCTCATTATCGCCTATTATGTCACCAATCTGATTGCTATAAATTTATCTAGAACGTCCTGAACCAGCACTGCCACTCAATTTATCCTTTCAATATGCCCGAACCATCGAAGTGTTTGTTAAAACATTTTAAATTTGAATGTTTTATTTTAATTTGATTGCAAACAATGAAAGCATTGAAATCTGTTGTTTGGAAAGGCGACGATTGTGGAATGTCATTATATTGTGTGCGCGAGCGCCCGCGGGTGACGCTTTTATCCGGCGTACAATAGGCATCTTACCCGGCCGGGTGCAATGCTCCTAGCTTGATTTAATCGTGCACAGAATTTGCGAATCATTAAAAAAAAAAACGTTTTGTAAAAATATGGTGTTTTTCAAAGAATCCACCCACGTCCTATGAATTGTCCATTCTTTACTTCATTTTGCTACTTCATAGGTTAATATTAATATGGTATTACATTCGCTCTCGCAACCTATCTACATCCAAACACTTCATTTTGCCCTTGTGTAGTATTCTCCACTACAATTCATCTAGATCTTAGTAATCCCCCTACCTATGCTGACATTTGCGGGGAAAGAAAATGATTAAATCTGATTTACGTGTCATAAACACCACACACTATCTCAATAACATTAAGAAAGGCTAAAATCATTTATTACAGTGCCTACAACAACATCCATTGCACGAATGGGTAAGTTCGACTGGTGAAAGACCACGACCTCACAGAAGATAGGCGTGAAGTAGAAGTATGTTTCTGCGTTTAGTCTGATGAGCAAGTTTCTCTAAAACTCGCTTGTTGCGGATGCCTATGGGTAGCGGTCTCTTAAGATTAGAAGACCAGGTTGCCCGTTAGCCACCTTCTTCCATAAAAAAATATTTTTCAAAAGCTATAATTATAGTAAATTATTTCGCGTAGTGAGTCAGCGGACTATTGTGATTGCGAAGGACGCCATGTGGCATCATCCCGACCACAATGGAAGATTCATCCCACTGAGTGCAATGCACCCCCGCTGATGTAATCTGTTTCGCAATGTGTGGAACTGTTTTTATTCTTTCCACCTACAGAGTAAACACTGCTGTATAATTGTAAAGATATATTACAGGGCTTTACATTAAAAAGGGGAAAAAATTATACGAAATATCAGAAACCTTTTAAAATGCTTGAACATAGAATAAAAAAAATATTTAAATGTAGGTTCTGATTTTATTAGTATGTAGGGATACTTCGTTTTGTAACACTCACACACACATATTTTGTATTACACTTCATAGTGTTGTTCTTTCAATGCTCACATTAATTCAACGACAGAATAATGTACATTCAAAGTTAGATAGTTCAGGTATAATCATTGAAAATAATAAGAAAAGAATGACATTCAATTTAAACACTATTTTATTTACACACTAATTGCAACAGTGAAATTGGTTCCGTTATTGAATTTCTTTATTTTTTTTAAACTCTCACACGAACCCTCCAAAACGTTCACCTTTAAATGTTTGTAACTAAAGCTGTGTACGTATTGAAGCATTCCATGTTGTAATCGAACAATAAACGTTGTCGCACACCCATTGAAATATTTTGTATGGAAATTTGAACAGTTCCGTACCGTTAGCAACTTGAAAAAAGGTAAAAAAGTTTCTTTCGTTTAGATTTCCACATCGACATTCGATTCTATACCGGATGATAAAACAGACTGTTTGTTTAGATGTTTTCAATGTATTACTAGCGCTCCGTCGTGATATATGGGCTAATTTGTACAAATCTTTATAAATTACATACTTATATGATATTGAATTATATACTTAAACACTTACACTATATCTATTGATGAAAGCCGTATGTAAATTAGTTCAATAGTTTTTAGGTTTATCAGTTTTAGGCAGACAAACGGACTTCTAATTTAACTTTTAATTATTACTAGTACGTGTTTTGTTGATTATTCTCATTCTTTTAAATCACCTATCTGCCAACTTTTACGTCATCCCTTAAATGTGCCGTTCTACAAAATATATCTGGAATACCACTTAGGAGTTTAAACCAATGAGAATGAGATGGAGGAACCTGGCAAGATGAGGTATTTTGTTGTTATGAATAAATTTCCAACGAAGCGAAACAATCTTCTTGAACAGTTAAGTTCAATTAAAATTTGCAAAGTTGTAAGTATAAAAGGGAAAATCGATCGTATTTGAGTACAAACACGATTAAATTTCCCTCAGGAAATCTCTGAAGCGTGAAACGAGGTCTTGTGCCTGATTAAAAAGGTTTCATAAAGATTCAAGCTAAAAAGTAAACTGAATTTTCCAATAATGTAAATATCGCTTGATTCTGTTTGCTGAAAAAATCGACCGGAGCGTGTGCAGGCTTCCCTGCAAGTACTTATATTTCAACCTGCTTATATTTCATATTCCTCCATTATAATATGTTCCTGAAATAAGAGAAATGGATTTTCCATAACTACTGCTGTCATATAGCTGATTTGGGTATGAAAATGACATCAATCTATAGGCCAGTACCGGACAGAAAACAGCTTTCTTATTTGACTGACTATCAGGTGGACTACACCTAATACAAACATAATGTTAATGGGTTTAAAACCATAAGGTTATCCATCGTGGTGGCAATCCAAAAAGACTGTGGCCATCATACTTAAAGCGCGTGTACCTCGATGTAATGGTTACAGTTGAATAATCCGTCGCTAGTGTTGGACGATGTAATTCGAATACTTAAGAAAATCATGGAACGACGAAGTTCTCTGCATATTCCCATTACCTTTAATGGTTTAATGTATACCACTGCAGCGAGGAGTGCTAACATTTAGAAAATGCTTGTAACATATGAGTTTGGTCTGTGACACGGTCCTTGCATACAAACGAAATTAGCAACAATTAATCAAACGCTCCCACTTTCACAGCGCTATCCGGTGTTGCGCAGTGCGCAGATTGCGCGCATTCTTATTATTGTTTAATTTTTTTTTGTGTTATGAAGATAAAATAATAATGACCCAGCCAGAATTTTAATTATGCATAATAACTCATACTAAAAAGCTATGATTTTTCGACCTATTATTGGGTTACATCAAGGAATTATTGAAGTATTAGCAAGAGAACTTTTTGTCAGTTCTTTTTTGTTTCCTTATAAAACACCATTTTTAGCTGGTAGTGGGTTTACAAGTACTTTGTTTTCAGACACCATGTCCGTGATATGAGCATAACTAATATCGAAAGCGTGGCTCCCATTGTGGCGCAGCGGACGCCCCGTTACCCTTTTATCTCCAGCACAATGGAAATCTTCCTTGCTCGCAGCGTAATGCTCGCAGGTTGTTTTAATCAGACTCGAAATATGCAGGGAATTTCCATACCTAGCGAATTTCGGACGTTCCACTTTTAGAAAACATTTGGCAGCGTTTGGAAGCATCATGAATGCAATTAAGAAATCCACCTGAAAATCCTTTACGTACACGTTTAGATTAGAAATATAGTATTATAATAGTGACAATTAAAGTACAATAAATATAAAAAGTACCTAGAATAAAATAAAAAGTCAATTTGTTACAAAACTTATTAAAAGTAAAAAAATGATAAAAAGCTCTTCAACTTGTAAAAACTTATAAAACGCGATGACCTCTTAAGCAATTAGTGATTTTTGCCTTCGGGTACTTTTATGTTCTAACTTATATTAATATTCATTAAAATCTCGAGGTCATTCAAACTTCGTAATATAACGGAGCGAGGATATATATTTTGACTTAAAATTTGCGTGTCTCCATCTGCATCATCCCATCTCTCTGAGCTCCGATCTCGTAATCTAGCGGTTAGATTAACTACCTATTACACCGAGGGTAAATGCTAAAGTGGCAATGCGCAATATGTAAAAGAACGTATAACCGATGAAGCCAAAGGTTTTAGGTTGTTGGCCACCCACAGAACAACGCAGCGTAGATAATTATCTTACAAGATATGCTGACGTTCTGGTCAAGGTTGCGGGGGTCCGCAAGGTAAAGGTGACAAGGAACTGATTTTCGATGATTCTTGGGTTAAGCGTTACGTTAAGTATTGGACGTGTGGATGATTATATTGAGTGTGATTCAAACATTTGCATGTTTATAAAGATTTAATTAATTCAAGATAAAAATAAAAATAAACATACTAACACTGATGAAACGACGAATTGCCAGTAAAAAAAATATCATCCCATATTAAAGAGGTCTCAGGTATGTGCAGTTGACTGCTTGCGTAACTTAAATAGGTGATAAAGATCGATTCTATTGCTCTGCTCCCTCCTGAAATAAGACATAGGTATTATTTTAAGGAATTTGTACAAACTTTTAGTAAACTTTTGGGGCGATCATTAAAATTTGTAAATAGAATCTGAAGCGTAATGGTTCCTCGTTAACCGAAACTTTCTTTTATACCTGAATATAACTTTAATTCTTTTAACATCTTATAAAAAATATACGCCTTTATGTATTTTTAACCTTTCATTCATTTAACTGTCAAATACTTACTACGTCCTTATTCTAATTTAATGAGGATGTATAAGCAAGTAATGACGAAGCAATATGGGGCTCGGCCAGCCTTGAACAACGAAGAACTGCCTCTTCAACGCAAATTGTGAACTAAAGAATAGAACATAAACATTGTAGAGCACGGGATGGCGTAGTATGACATTATCTAAACTTATATTATAAAAAAAAATTGATTCTTTGTTTGTATCGGATAAACTCAAAAACTAAATAACTGATTTTCCTTTCACCAATACAAAGCTCTTTTATTAGCAAGTAGTCTAGGATATATTTTTTATTTTTTGTCGGGCAGATAGATAACTCAAGCGAGACTGAAGCGGGTTGTCTGACATATGGAAATTAAATAATAAGTTATCTTACCTAATAAGATTGTTAACGGTTGACGGAAATCAGATTATCGGAACCCATTTTTCTAAAAAGATTTAACTATGCATGAAAGAATCAGCATGTAAGTAATTAAGCTGTTAATTAATAAATGAAGAACGATACTTGTCTTCGAAACTTCTTTCTTATGAAATCGATTTCAAATTTTACTATATTAATTGTTGTTATTTCAAGAGAGAATACCGAAAAAAAAATTATGTTGCAAAAGTGAGTGGCAGTGTTGGTAGGGGAAGCGGTAGGAGAACTTTATCGATCATATTAGTATGCTAAAGAAGGGCGATATAAGGAGTACCCGTAACCAAAGAACATGTATGCGTAGATGTATGGATATAAAAGAAACGGGAGAGGTGTTCCAGGACCGCGCCAAATGGAAATCCACGATCTCTGCCTACTCCTCTGGGTTCCAGGTGTGAGCGCATATTTATTTATTTATTTCAAGATGAAATATATAGAGGAATTAATTTTAAAGGAGGAATTAATCTTAATAACCTATTAAAGATATATTTTAATAAATTACACAATATTAAAACAACAAAAGGCTTTATCTTTGAAGATAATTTCGTTCTCAAAAGCACAAAATAAAGGTTCTTATTATAAAGGTCAAGCTGTTCTAGAAAGCGAACTAGAGTATACATTTACTAAGGTTATGTAAGAAATTATTATTTTAATTTTAATGCGTGTAATTAAAGTCATGGAACGGTGCGATTAAAATTTAACTATGTTATTTTTCTTTTGTGCGTAATACTTGCGCTTTTATTGTTTTAAAATTTTAATTATATTTACAAATTGTAAAGTATGTAAAGACCTGATTCCTAAATTAGTATGCGTGCACCATAACATGTCGCCTGAGTCAGATGATGTCATAACGGCCTTCTTGCACATTATTAATATGTTACCAATCGACTTGATAACAGTTCGTCCCTTGTCAAACATTTCAAATTTCTCTTGTGCCCTTCATCAATTTATTATTTCCATAGAAATAAAACTGAACATCCAAATTTAACAACTAAGCAAGTTATCCGAATGTAAACTAACTAAAATCAACAAAAAAGAATCATGTTTCATTACTAACTACCCTTTGAATATTTGTTTTAAAAACAAGAAGCCGTAATTTGAACGATGAAATTGAGGAAGAGGGCAAACTTGTAAAACGATAAGATCTTTTAGTTTAAAAATGAGAGCCAAGTTTTTTGGGTGGTCGTAGAATCGCCACTAACAAAAAAGTGTCTCTAGTAATTATCGACTTTTGTCCGGGAGTAAACTTTGATTTTCCGACGAGAAATTAATATTCATTAAAAATGTTATACGGCTTCGTTCCACTGAAAGTTTCCTATCTGCCGGTGTCAGGGGAAGTCCGTCGCGAGGGACGTGGATAGGGGTGGGCGTTTGAGAGCGAAGCTTTAGTAATTTGCCGACAACTTTTTCATTCGTTCCCTATAATTGGCGTTGCGGCCATTTTTCTAATATTCTTAAGGTTTACTATGTTTTATTATTCAATTTTAATTAAATTTCACAGAATAAGCAAAATAAATAAATTCTTACGTGGTCTTATGGAATTATCCGCGGTATGTGATGCCATACAATTTTGTCTTTAGAGGTCCTTTACACGCAACAATAAATACGGTCTATTATTATATTATACGGCCTATTATATAAGTGATCACCTACGCCCCACATCTGCAACATCAGAGGAACAGCAGACGCGTTGCCGGCCTTGAAGGAAGGAGCGAGCGTATCGCTTCTTGAACGACGCTAAATGTACTGGTTTTTAAATACAACTGGCGACAGATTGTACGAGCTAACGCAAAGATGATGTGGATGATAATTGGAGCTTTGTCGTGTTGATCGACGAGTTCAGCGACTGGAATTGTTCCAAACAGTTCTTTGGAAAACTCCCCATGGTATATACGGTAAAAAATGCAAAGACACGCGACGTCCCTTCGCAATGTTAGAAGATCGAGCCGATCAGTAAGAACTCGGTCGTTGGCCATTCGAATGGCTCTCCGTTGTGTGCCGTCAAATGGAAGTAGCTGGTATTGGGGAGCTCCAGTCCAGAGATGCGAGCAGTATTAAATGTGAGGCCCTACTTGCGCCTTATACAGCTGCAAGCGGTGGGTCGGTAAGATATACTAGTTCGCTCTACTGAGCACACCAAGCTTTTTGGAGGCCAACTTGGTTTTGTCTTCTAAGTTATTACGAAACTGAACTTCACTACGCATTGCCAACTACCAACATTTATGTAGGGAGTAGTATGTAAAAAGTAAAGTGCGGTATTTCTCGNNNNTTTTTCACTGTATTATTTAACGTATCGAATTTATAGACCTAATCGTTTTTGAATGACAGTTTGAAAATGTACTCTTTGAATGGTAAACCGTTTTAACTCAGCGATCGTGGTTTCCGTACTTGCGCGCACAATAGCACCTTATCTCCCGAGGGAG